>CAUYRH010115288.1:0-14391 GCA_963574655.1 Perodicticus potto | reverse complement strand
AGCTGTCATCCTGGATAGAGTGCTGTGGCCTCACAGCTGACAGCAACCTCCAATTCCTGGGCTCAAGCGAGTCTCCTGCCTCCACCTCCCAAGTAGCTGGGACTACAGGCGCCCGCCACAATGCCCGGCCATTTTTTGGTTGCAGCCGTCATTGTTGTTTGGTGGGCCCTGGGCTGGATTCGAACCCGCCAGCTCAGGTGTACGTGGCTGGTGCCTTAGCCTGTTGAGCCACAGGCGACGAGCCTTTAATATTTTTAAAATGGGGTTAGTAATAGTACCTCCCTTACAGGCATATTCTAAGGATAACTTTATTCTTTTTAAATTTTTATTTATTTATTTTTTTGAGACAGAGCCTCAAGCTGTCTCCCTGGGTACAGTGCCATAGCGTTACAGCTCACAGCAACCTCCAACTCCTGGGCTTAAGCGATTCTCTTGCCTCAGCCTCTCAAGTAGGTGGGACTACAGGCGCCCACCACAATGCCCAGCTATTTTTTGGTTGTAGTTGTCATTGTTTTTTTGGCAGGCCCAGGCTGGATTCAAACCCACCAGCTCTGGTATGTGGCTGGCACCTTAGACACTTGAGCTACAGGTGCCAAGCCCTAAGGTTAACTTTAAATACATGCTTACTCCGGGGACATGGTAATGTACTAAATAAATGTTTATTATTTATTCCTGAAGTGGTGCTATACAAAATGTACATGAGCAATAGAATATTTCTAAAACATACAAAACTTCCTTTGAGATTCTGGCAATTGTATAATGTTACAAGTCAAAGTATATTAAGTAAACTACACTAGATGAAATCTAAGTTATTCTAATTTAGTGCTACAAAAGAATGTACAATTATCTCTCTGACACTGATAGTCATTCTTAACAAGTACACACAACTTATACCTTATTTTGCAAAATAAAGACATTAAGAGCATTTACTGGAAGAAACTGAAAAAACATTATTGTTCAGAGTTGCACTTAATCAGTGTCTAAAATTTTCAATGGTTCTAATTTCACACGAAGATACACACATTTATTGTCAAAAGAAATACTGATCATCTAAATTTAAAAAGGGCGTTATGTTCTGTTGAAAAGCTTCCTTCAGTAGTACTTTAATCTCTTCTTAAATTAGAAGTACATAGTTAATATAACCTAACATTTAAAAATGCAACCCACATCCACAAGTTTTTAAAGCTGGGAGACAATATAAAAAGAAAGGAAAACAGACTTTTTTTTGCAGTTTTTGGTCAAGGCTGGGTTTGAACCCGCTAACTCCGGCATATGGGCCCAGCGCCCTACTCCTTAGAGCCACAGGTGCCGCCCCTAGGAAAACAGACTTTAAAATTCTTAGTTCAACTAGCACAATTATTTTTAATCTGTAAATTAATATAGTCCAAAAGTTGGATCAAATAGATTGTCTCTTTCAGAATTCTTGCCTAAGAAAGACACAAAGATTGACCTGTGTTCAGGGTTGAAAGGAAACCAAGTTACAAATAATCAGAAATGAGGATTAATTAGAAGCAGCAGTCAGTAAGGAGAAAATTAGCACAGATGGTCATAATTAAATACTACCTTCCAAACGCATATAGCTTTATGTCAACAAAATATAGTACACTCATTATTCCCAAATAATTTTGAAGCACGTAGGCCTAAAACGTCTTACCTGTCCTTTCACTAAACGATAAAGGGCTAAAGTAGCTCCTAAGTGCTGAGCTTGCATGCTATCCTCTGTTAAGATTGTAGGGCATACTACCAGGGTATCATCTTCAGACTTGATTACCCTTACCCTACAAAGAAGCAAAAAAAAAAAATTGTGAAGTCAGATAAAAAAGATTCATAATTCCATTAACATTGAACTTAATTTATGTTATTTAAATATTTCCATGGAAACCATGCATTAGATAATTTATAAGCACTATGAACCTGAGACGTAGAATTAGAGGCTTCCTTAAATGTCTACTTAATTCATAGGAAACAAACAGATTTTTATCTTACATTTTTCCTGAAAGTTCACCGAGTTAACTAGAAAAACATACCTACATTTCCAGTATCTACCTACTGGAACTTTTTCAAAGGAAGGATTTGGACTCTTGGGAAGATTCTTCCTGACCCAATCAATCAGAAATTGTTTGGGAGATTTTCCAGTCCAACTTCGAGCAGTATAGTCAAAATTTCTTACATCATGTGATTCTTTCTTTTTATCTAAAATGACAGACAAAAATTGGTTCTTTAAAAATGGTCATTCAGTAATATCTAAATTTCTCTTTTGAGTGCTCAAAGCCCTCTCATTTTGGGGAATAGCACTTTAGAAAAGAATAGGTGAAGAAAGGATAGAAAGGCTTGCTTTTCTCTAAATGATGTTAATGACATGCTCTTGATGGATAGTATATTCTCTGCCTTATTGGAATATTCTCAATCTTAAAAAAAACTTATTTTAAGGAACTTTTGTGTTTTTCTTGCAAAGTATCTATGATACTATTCTCCATGTGATGAATTTAGGATGAATTATAATGTCTGGTAGGCTGCCCTATAGGTATAAGATCACCAAAACAAACAAACAAACAAACAAACCAAAATCAACTGTCATTTCTCTGTTTTAACAGTAGCCACTACCATCACCACTTTCAATGGTTATATGAATGATTTCCTGTTATATGTAAAATAAAGTCCGAATTCCTTACTACAGTCTGAAAGCCATCCATGGTCCAGCTCTAACTCTCTGTTGCCACCCCTCCCTCATGCTCACTATGCTGTAACTACATTGGCCATCAGGCAGGTTCTCAAATGCCCTAAGTATGGGGCTGGGCACAGTGGATCACGCCTATAATGCTAGCACTCTGGAAGGCCGAGGCAGGTGGACTTCCTGAGCTCAGGAGTTTGAGAACAGCCTGAGCCAGAGCAAGACTCTGTCTTTAAAACTAGTAGAGCATTGTGGCGGGTGCCTATAGTCCCAACTACTTAGGAGGCTGAGGCAAGAGGATTGCTTGAGTTCAAGAGTTTGAGGTTGCTGTGAGCTATGACACCACATACTCTACTGAGGGTGACAAAATTAGACGCTGTCTCAAAACAACAAAAATGCTTTCCAATACAGTAGCCACCAGCCACATGTGGTTAAATGTAAATGAATTAAAATAAAAAATTTCAGTCTCTCCTTTACACTAGTCACATTTCAAATGCTCAGTATTTGGCTAGTGGCTACACATTGGATAGCAGAGATATAGAAAGAACATTCCCATCACTGAAAGTTCTGTTAAATAGTGCTGCTCTCTTTTTTTACCTCAGTCTTCTAGTATACTGTGATCCTCTTAGAAGGCTCTTTCTACCAACTTGTCACCAGGCTAATATCTAATTTGTCAGATCTCAGAGCAAATGACTTTAGCAAGGATTCCCCAATCCAAATTAGAATCTCTTGTTATCTGTATTAGAAGCCTCTTCTTTGAAAACTCACATCACAATTTGCAATTATGTATTATTTATGTATATTTAAAGCTTACCTTCCCTGCTATACACATCAAGAAGGCAGAGACTAGGTCATTTTGTTACTGTACATGTAGTACTTGCCATTTTGCACAATAAGACTGAAAGAATAAATATCACTGACTGAATAATTTTAAAAACTGTCAATTTATTGTGGGACTCAACTTACTATAATATAATCTGATAAATACTATACTACATATATCAATAATTTACCTGGGAGCACAAGGAAGCACATGATCACTTTTGTCTGGTGGTGTGGAAGGAAGTAGGGAAGTCTTAAAGAAGAGATGCTATTTTAGTTAAGCCTTGAAGCTACAGGTTGGCCAACTAGGAGTTAGAAGGATAAGCAAAGTAAAGGAATCATAAAACAATAAATGTTTTAAAGAATGATGTGACTGAAGTATCTGAAGTATACATGTATACCTGGGAGAATAAAGTAAAACGGTAGATTGTGGCAGAATCCAAAAAATGTTGAATGTGATACTAAAAGCTCTGGGCTTGTTTACGGATGTCAGTAGAATCACTACAGGTATTTTTGCAGAAAATTGATGTCTAAATCTGTATTACAGAGAGATACCTCTGGCAGTTTGAAGATGAACTGGAGAGAGGTAAGACTTAGGCCAAGCACTTATTTGTAATTACAAAATACTATCCACATAAGTTATTGTAACTGTTAGTATTGTTTTAAGAAACCTTGTGGATGTAACTTAATTGCCAGAATGCAAAGTAACACATTTTAAAACTATGTAATTCTTGACATTTTATTTCTTAATTACACCCAGATTACTTTCCCTTCATTTTACCTTTCTCTTCTTCAGTAGCAGCTGTAGATTTTTCAAATAAATTAAAGTTCAAAGCACTCTCTCCTTCTGTAGCTGTAGGCGCCTTTTTCCTTTCATTTTGTTGATGTGAAATTTTTAAGGCTGGATTGAATACTGGATGGTCTTCTAAAGTTTCCATTTCTATCAAGAAAACAGATGATGTTTAGTTTCAGATATTTGTTTTTTATACCTTTTTATTTTACAAAAGGATTTGATGAATAGCATTTCTTCTTTTTCCTTGTAACCAATTATTTAATATTTCCTATAAGGAATCTGCAATAGAAGTGGGCAATCTATTATCTTTCACAAAATATACTAAAACTTTAAAATAAATTATGTAATAGATGTAGTAAGCCTAGAAAAACATCTTCATTAAAAATAAATACTCATGAAATTGTATTCACTTTTCTTTCTTGAATGGAGATTGTATTTTATGGTATAAATCAGAGGCAGAAAACTATGGCCTGCTGGCCAAATCTAGTCCACTGCTTGTTTTTCATGACTTGCAAACTAGAATGGGTTTTACATTTTCACATGGTGGAAAAAATAAAAAGAATATCTGGAGACACGACAAGTATTTGAAATTTATAGTTCAGTGTTCATAAATAAAGTTTGATTAGAACACAGCCAATTGTTTTTGTGTAGTCTATGGCGACTTTTATGCTGTAGAGCAGAGCTGAAGAGTTGTGACAGAGGCTATATGGTCCATGAAATCTGTAGTACAGATAGTGCCAAAGAAATGTATACACATTTTAAGGAAGGAAAAAACTGTATTGAAATTATAATAATATATGCCAATAACAGAAGATGAATACAAGTCACATGTGAGCACCTCTTGTAATTACAGAAGTTAAACATGATTTGAGTATTACAATTTCAATAGTCTTTTCCTTTCTTAAAATGTATATGCGTTTTTTAGCACCCTCTGTATTTACTATTTAGCGGGTTATAGAAAAAGTTTGCCAATCCCAGTATAAACTGTTAAAAAAGTGCAGATGTATTAAAAAGAGGCTCAGCTATCCTAGGAAAGTCAACAAATAAAAGAGAATTACATTTATACATCTAAGAATTTGAAAGTGTTTACCTCTTTGAAATTTCCTTATTTTTTCTTGGGCCTCTTTTTGGCCTTGCTTGTTTTTTTCTAGTTTAAAGGTAGCTGCTTGCTCCTTTGCATCCAGAAGTTTTGTTGCAAGGTGCAGATACCTTTCATTCTGATCCAAATAAAACCATGAAGAGGAAATGAAAAAAAAGAGAAAGATTATCTAAGGTCAGTGTATTATATCAAAACCTAAGATCCAACAGATCTAATTTTAGAAATTTTTCATAAAGAAACAATACAAATGCACAGATTTGCAAGTAAATAGATGCTTACTGAAGCACTGACTCTAAAAGAAAAACTGGAAATCATATATGGGCCATCTCTATAAAGAAAACACCAATCATTAGAAAACAAAATGGGGTAGCAAAAGGAAGAGGGTAATCCACAGGAGAAATATCCTTGACATGTTAATAAAGAAATTTGCAGAACAGAAAGTATGAGACCATTTTTATAAAAATTGTTTTTTAAGTATGTGTAAATAAAGGACTGTACTTGCAATAATACAATACTCATCTGAAAGATACTGTCACATAATCTGTTTCTCATGGAAAACAGTCAGGGACATAAAAAAAAAAAAGCTTCTGATGAAAACAGATGTCACAAACTCAAAGACATGACTCCACTGGGCAAAAACTAAAAGGAGTTTAAATTCTCCAAGGTTTAAGTTAGTAAGTGACAGCAAATTAGAAACATAAAACCATAGGGTGGAGAAGATGATGGCTTATGTGGTGTTGCTATGAAACACAACTATTAAAATAAAGGGGAAAGAGATGACTAAGCAAGTACAATCAGCTGAATTCTGGGACCATTTTGTGTAGAGGCAAATATCAATACAGTGAAACAGAAAGGAGAGTTAGCTCTCTCCTCACATTTACCCTATCCTTTCCATTTCACTGTACTTAGCCCTGATACCACCATCCCTCCACTTATATATCTCTTGCCACTTTTGATTCCTTAATTTTTTGTCATACAAAATTTACCATCCTAATCATTTTTAAGTGTATAGTGTTATTAAATACATTCATATTATTGTACAAGCATCACCACCATCTATCTCTACAACTCTATCTGGCAAAACAAACTCTATATCCATTAATCAATAAATCTCCACCCCTTCTCCCATATGACTTATGGTAAGTATATGTTTAATTTGATGAGAAAGGAGCAGTTTTCCAAAGTGACTGTACCATTTTACACTACCATTAACAATATACGAGCATCCCAGTTGCTCCATATTCTTCCAACATTTGATCTTACGATTTTTTTTTAATTTTTGCCATTTTGATGTATAGTGGAATCTCATTTTAGTTTCATTTCTCTAATGACTAGTGATGTTGCATACATTTTCAAATGTTTATTGACCATCCATATATCTACTTTTACAAAGTGTCTTTAAAAGTTCTTTATGTTATTGTGAATAGAAGTCCTTTTTTCTTTGTATTATCGTGGATAGAGTCCTTTGTCAGATGTATTTATTGTTGTATTTTTCCTACAACTTGCCTTTTTCACTTAATAGTATATTCTCTCCCTTATATTTTTATCTTACCTTATGGTGTCTGTTTTCTCCCTACACTATAAACTTCTTTTGTAAAGGACTATGCTTTATCCTTTTTTATTACTCAAAGAATTTAGCATACTTCTCACACATAACAATCATTTAAAACTAATTATACCTATAAATATGGAGGAAATGTAATTTACATCTCTTGAGCAGTTAACTTTGTGCCAAGGTTTTACCTAAGTGTTATTTTGTATAATCTTCACATCAACTCCTAGAGGTATTTATCCAATTTAAAAATTAGGAAACAAATGTTCCTAAAAGTTAAATATATCTTATCTAAGAATATCCAACTAGAAGCCTATATAAATTTCTACTCACAGGGTCAAACTTTTCCTCCTCTTCTAAGCTTTTAGAATTTTCACTCTTTTCTTCTTCACTTTGTTCCTCGGCGTACCGCAAAATCCATTCTTTCATATTTACTTCCACATTTGTTCCCTCCTTTTTTGGCTAGAAAGAGAAAACAAATATCTGAAAAACCAAAGTTAGAACAAGTGTCAAAACTATCTTGTCATTGCTTTTATAATTTATTCACACACACAAAGAGCAGACACACAAATTACTGAAAAAAATCATACTCTTTATTGTTCAGTGAGGGACAAATAAATTGAGCTTAACTTTACTTTAGGTCAGATGTGGTGGCTCATGCCTATAATCCTAGCACCCTGGAAGGCCTAGGCAGGTGCATTGCTTGAGCTCAAGAGTTTGAGACTAGCTTGAGCAAGAGTGAGACCCCATCTCTAATGAAAATAGAAAAACTATCTGGGCATTGTGGTGGGTACCTATAGTCCCAGCTATTCAGGAGGCTGTGGCAAGAGGACTGCTTGAGTCCAAGAGTTTGAGGTTGCTGTAAACTATGATGCCAAGGCACTCTACCTGGGTTGAGATGATGTCTCAAAAAAAAAAAAAGAAAAAAAATTTACTTAAAAAAGTCTACACTGTAAAAAAGATGAAAAGTGGACTGTTAAAAAATGGAATTATTCCTTAAAAGCAGAGGTTTTATGCAGATGATGCTTCCATAGATGTTTTATAACATGTAAAATACTTCAAGTACAATGCTCTAATGAACTTCATCTCCCAGTCAGTATTCATGCCCTTCTGTAATTCCTTTCCTTAGACCCTGGGCTTGGCTGCGTGACTTGCTTCAATCCATAAGACATTAGTAAAAGTGATAAAGCAGAGGCCTGGTAAGAATTTGTACCTTGAAATACTTTCTCTTGGAAACTAGATGTATGAAGTCCGAAAACCCTGAGATCACCATATGTGAGAAAACCCAACCTAGTCATGTGGAGAAAACACATAGGGAGGATGATGCCTGGCTAGCCTCCAGCTGAAGTGTTAGTCATATGAATAAAGCAGCCCTTTTGGATGTTTCAGCCCCAGTACACCTTCTGAAATAGAATAATGGCCTAGCTATATCCACTTAGACTGCAGAATCATGAGAAATAACAAACTGTTGGTTTAAGCCACTACATTTTGGGGTGGTTTGTTATGTAACAATAGATGACTGAAACAGACAGTAATAGAAAATTTGGCAAACCAATTAGTTATTTTCAAGAAGTAAAAATGTTATAGAAAGCTAATCTTTATACTCTCAATACTCTCATGGACTCTTATGGACTATTACAGGTAATTCATTCTGATGCTATAGAACTTTAAATGCTTAACTCTTAATTTACCTTTATCTTAGAGTCTTCTTTCTGGTTTTTGGTTTTCATTTGCAATGGAGTTGAAACAATGGCTTGTATTTGAGGAGACTGGAATTTTGGCCTACTTTTAGATTGCTGCTCTTCAAAATCCTGACTGAATCCTTCAGGAAGTTCATCTTAAAATAAAAGAAACTGTGTTGAAAATAAATGCACATATCATACATAAAACAAAGAAACATGTGTTAAGCATATACATAGACTAGCCTTGTGTTAGAGCACCTAATTTTCTTCTAATCCCTCATGTCCCAAGAACAGAAATCCTATGATGAAGCTGATTTTATCTGTCAAGATAAAAGTGGGTACATTCATCATATGAGAGCTTGCTCACTTCTATTTGGACACTGATTTCAGGCTCAGTATGTTAGGCTCCTAAATTTTCATGAAAGGATCTTAACCCTTCCCATTCTTTTTTTTTTTGTGGTTTTTGGCCGGGACTGGGTTTGAACCCGCCACCTCCGGGATATGGGGCCAGCGCCCCACTCCTTTGAGCCACAGGTGCTGTCCCCCCATTCTTTAATTGTCTATCAGCATCCTTAATCAGACCCACAGGCTATTTACTCTCCAGATTCTTGCCAAAGATTATAACCACAACCCTCTATTATTTCTCCAAGGATAGCCCAAATTTCTAAACAAAAAACCAGGAGACACAGCCTAATATATTATTCATAGGTAATTTAGAGAATCTGTTGTAGTAAGTACATTGTAAATGGAAGCAACACACATCGAATTTCCTTCTTGGACCACAATCTTATAGGATAATACATGGAAAAGAACAGAAAAAGGTAAGACCATTTTAAAAGTAAGTAACTGTAACAAGTGAAAAACTAAAGTACAAGCCAAAAGGTTGACACAAATATGTAAACTATTTCAAAAAGGTTTAGAAAACTTGAAAAAATATAATGATAACACTGTTTACCATCTGAAAGGTTTAAACAGAGCCAATCCAAGGCAGAATGAAGATCACCTCCATGTAAGAGTGTATTGGTCATTGCATCTTCAATATCCTTAGTCTTGAATGAAAATGCTTGTAAAGCCATATATAAATCCTATGAAAGTGAAATGTAAGAAAGTCATATTTGTCAATTTTCTCTTCTTTCATTACTAATATTTTTATTCTCTCATTCAATTTAAACCAAAATCTCTGACACAAATTTTAATTTCAAAATTATCTCCCCCCATACCAGTTAAAAGTTAAATGTGCTTACTGAATTGAGAATTTGGAAACTATAGATATCTTCAAAAACAAAAATAAACAAAAAAAAAGACCAGGAGAAATTGTTCATATTTTCACTATCAAAATTACTGTTTGCTTGAGTTCACAAGTTCAAGACCAGCCTGAGCAAAAAGCAGGACTCCGTCTCTATTAAAAATAAAAAAGAAACTGAGGTGCTGACCCTATATACCAAGGGTAGCAGATTTGAACCTGACCCTGGCCAAACTGCAACAAAAAAAAATAGCCTGGTGTTGTGGCGGGCGCCTGTAGTCCCAGCTACTTGGGAGGCTGAGGCAAGAGAATCACCTAAGTTCAAGAGCTAAGGGTTGCTGTGAGCTGTGATGCCACGGCACTCTACCAAAGGCAACAAAGTAAGACTCTGTCTTAAAAAAAAAAAAAAAGAATCTGACGCACAAGAGCATTGCTTGAGCCCAAGACTTGGAACTTGCTGTGAGCTATGATGCCAGGGCATTCTACCCATGGCGACACTTTGAGACTCTAAAAAAAAAAACAGAAATTTCGTTTAACATTACAAGTATCTTCCCAAGTTATTACAAAGTCTTCATCATCACTTTGAATAGTTACATAATATTCCATTGGATAGACCTATTATAATTTAACTACACATTTTCTAATGACAGAACATTTAGGATATTTTCTTTTCTTTTACTATAAGTCGTGCTTCAACGAATACCTTTATACATAAGGGTAAAGTATTTTAATGCACTTTCTAAAGGTTCAGCTTTAGAACTGGCAGAATTGGGTTCAAATCCAAGCTGTTTACTACTTACTAATTAATAAATTTAAGCTACAACTTATGTCACCTTTCTGATCCTTAATTCTTTCATTTAAAGGGGGCCAAATACATTTATCTTCCAAGACAGCCATGTCAGATATAACATAAGCAAACTGCCCCCCACAGAGTCTAATATAGTAGGTGTTCAATAATATAATTTTGTAAATATAACTTAGTTTTCATATCACCATTTTAATGAGGGGACCTATAATTGGCACAATTCCTTCTCTATTCTTGAAGATGGACATGACATACATGAAATCTCAATGGAAGTTGAAAAGTCAGTATATCTCACATGTGAAGAAAATCCTCCACTAAAACCAAAGGACTTAAAATTATTTTGCAAAATACCTGCAATTTTTTGGCAGTAAGTCTTCCAGAAATCATTCCCTTGTCATTATTTTGCTTTTTATGCTCATTGATCACTCCAATAATTCTTTGCTCTAGCTTATTATTAATTATCACCTGTTGAGGCCAAAAACATCATATGGATTAGAAAAATTATCAAAAATTCTTAAAAATCAGAAGCAAACCATATTCTATATTTCTGCCAACCAAGCCCAAAATTTCAGCTAAACTGAGACACAATAACTATTTTTTTGACTACCACTCATTCGACCATATTTCTAACATGTTTAATAAAAAATGAAGTATGGAAAAGTGGAAAGATAACTTATGGCAAGAAAAAAAATCCTTTCCTAAAGCCTCTGGAGGCCAATGTCAAGACATTGTGCTTGGACTACCCTTGCGTGCTATCATGAAGATTCCTAAGCTCCATCCTAAACGTACTGAATTACAATTCTTGAGAATGGAGCCTAGAAATTTGCCTTCATGTAAACCAGCCCAAGCACATAACCTAAAAGAATGCTACACTAAAAAGGGGATAATTAATTGAAATTTAAAAACTAAACATGTAGTAATAATAGGTCACACAAATTCTTTTGGCATCCAGAGTTTGATGCCTATTTTTTCCTATTGGCCATCTTACCTTTTGTTCTTCATTATTTTTAACTTAAAAATATACAAGAATCTACTACAAAAATACCTTCCTTTTATTACTTAACAGGATGCCTACTATGAACCAAGCACAAAAGTATACTTTAGGAATTCAGTCTAGACCAAGAAATATATATAAAGAAACAAATTATAACCCAGCATCAAGTCATGCTTCAAAGTTTGGATCTTAATCAGACCTTCCTTAATTTTTTATAGGCTCTCAGCATATACGTACAATTTACTTCTATTTAGTAGAGAAAAGCTCCTCATACTGTTTATGAAAATTTTACATGCTCCATCATTTACTTTCTTTTTTTAAGTATACATCATTTTTTTGAAAGAAGGGAACATTTCTTGAAATGATGCCAAACCTTGGTTACTTACTTTCAAAATAGATTTATCCAGATTTGCAGGACCACCAGAATCATTTGTAGAATTAAAACTATAAATCTTTGGACCTGTATATAAGAGATGACAAATAGTCAAGGCAATTTAATGATACCCATTATTTAAATTTTCCACTAAAGATGAATAAATATTAAATATTTGATTTCAGCTTTTCCCCCATATTTCACCAATCAACTCCATCTAGTAATAGCCCCTGTAAATTTTCAACATTTTTCCAATTAGCATTTCTCTAGGTTAACCAGTTTCTGCAAATGCCTGTATATATTTTGGGTTAAATTTATCTTCATCTTCCTATTTTTTAATGAGATGCTTTTCTTCCTGGCACTCAGCTGAGGCAAGACATCTCAGAGATTAGATTGTTAGCAGAGAAGATGGGTAATTTTAAAGAGGAAGCACCTTCCCCATAAGTGGGATACTAAGTGAAAAGGGAAGTGGGAGTTCCTAAGTCCTCTTTTCTCCTTGGACTTAAATTTCCAATGGCTGCTATAAAAAATTACCATAAACTTGACAGCTGAATGCAACAGAAATTTATTCTCTCACAATTCTCGAGTCTTTTTTTTTTTTTTTTGATTTTTAACACATCTTATTTTATTCAGGTAATAGTCTGATCACATGGTCCTCTCAAATAAGTCAAATGTAATCAGATGTTAATGCTTGGTCTTCACACATTATAGCTAGCCAATGATGCCACGCTTGCCTATGATCTCGCAGACATAAAACCACATCCACACCTCAGTGGCCACCAAACCATTCAGCACAGCTTCCTTAACTGTGAGCTGTTTGAAGCTACCAGTTTGAGCACTACTGACTATTTTTTTCAGGCTCTTAAAAACTCTAGGGATCTCAGCAGGGGTTGGAGGAACCAGCTCAATCTTGGCGTAGTACCAAAATGTGGCCAATCGAGGCTTCGAATAAGCGACAGCTGCGTTCGCCAGCGCCGGGGCCTTCTCTGCAAGGTTATGAACAAACTGAGCCATGACGGTAGGATGGAAAGACAATCGCCCCAACTCTCAATTCTGGAGTCTTAAAGTCCAAAATTAGGTTATGAGCAGGACCATGCTCCCTCTGAAGGCTCTAAGGTGAAAATGCTTCCTTGTCTCTTCCAGCTTCTGGTGGCCCCAGGTGCTGCTTGCTTTTAGTAGCATAACACTAATCTCTGTCCCTTCTTCACATAGTCTTCCCAATGTCTCTCAGAGTCCAAATCTGCCTCTCCATTGTCTTGTCACTTACTAATCACTAAAACTAGTGTGATTTCATCTCAAGACTCTTAGCCTATTAGATCTGCAAAGACCCTGTTTCCAAATAAGATCATATTCTGAGGTTCCAGGTGGACATGAATATTTACTCCATTTGCTACAGTTGCCAAATCTGTCCCAGTCAACAGAAATGCTATATATTCTTAGTTCTCTAACAATGAGTAACCAGGAGGGAATAAAGCTTTTCAAACCTTTGGTTTAACCTCTTACTCTCTTAAAAATTACTGAGAATCCAAATAGGTTTTATGTTTTTGTAATCTACTGATATTATATTTGCCAAATTATAAATTAAAGGTAATATTTGTAAATTCATAAAAAATAATAAACTTGTAATTAATATAAATAACACTGTTAATAAAATATGGCTACATTGTTTAAAACAAAACAAAATATTTTCCATTTTTGCAAATCCTTTTAATATCTGGTGTCATAGTATGCTTAGGCTGCCATAACAAAATACCAAAGATTCCTGGGTGGCTTAATCAACAGAAATTTGTTTCTTGCTAGGAAGTCCAAAATCAAGGTGCCAGCAAGGTAGGTTTCATTCTGGGGCCTCTTCTTTTGGCATGTAGGTGGCCGCTGTCTTGATGTATGTTCCTATGGCTTTTCTGGGAGAGACTGAGCTCTCAGGTGTCTCATCTTATAAGAACACTAATTCTATTAGATCAGGGCCCCATCCTTATGATCTCATTTAATCTTAATTACTTCCTTGGGGGCCTTATCTCTAAATATAGCCACACTGGCAGTTAGGGTTTCATCCTATGAACTCTGAAGGGACACATTCAGTCCATAATATCTGGCTTCTTTTTTTTTTTTTTTTTTTTTTTTAATTTAATTTAATTTTTTTTTGAGACAGAGCCTCAAGCTGTCACCCTGGAGAGAGTGCTGTGGCATCACAGCTCACAGCAACCTCTAATTCCTAGGCTCAAGCGAGTCTCTTGCCTCCGCCTCCCAAGTAGCTGGGACTACAGGCGCCCGCCACAACGCCCGGCCATTTTTTGGTTGCAGCCGTCATTGTTGTTTGGCGGGCCCGGGCTGGATTCGAACCCGCCAGCTCAGGTGTA
>CAUYRH010115285.1:0-28193 GCA_963574655.1 Perodicticus potto | reverse complement strand
GTCTACAAAGTATGTGAAATATATGATAAGAAATAAGAAATGAATGAATCATCTGTATCCAAGACAATGAAGAAAACAAAATCAAGTTATGAGTCATACTTTAACATAAATATTTTTTGCAGTACATTTATCCTTGAGCTCTTTTAGAGTATGAAATATGAGATTGGAATTCAAAGTGTCTTCAGGGTTGCATACAAATAAATTTCATCAGTAAGGATTAGTAAAAACTATGGTTGAAAGTTTTTGCCACTCCAAAGTTTTATTGCTTTGTATTTTAAAATACATCTACAATACAAATCTAAACCAGCAAATAATGGACAAATATATTTTATGAGCTTGTATGATTTTTCTTTTCTTTTTTTTTTTTTTTTTTTTAGACAGAGCCTCAAGCTGTCACCCTGGTTAGAGTGCTATGGCATCACAGCTCACAGCAACCTCCAATTCCTGGGCTCAAACGAGTCTCTTGCCTCAGCCTCCCAAGTAGTAGGGACTACAGGCGCCCGCCACAACGCCTGGCCATTTTTTGGTTGCAGCCGTCATTGTTGATTGGCGGGCCCGGGCTGGATTCGAACCCGCCAGCTCAGGTGTATGTGGCTGGTGCCTTAGCCCATTGAGCCACAGGCACCAAGCCTTATATAATGTTTTTAAAGGACATATTGCAACTACCAATTATGTTTGCTTGCTCATTCTTGACATATTATTGTTTCTTCATAGTCCATATTTTATGTAGGACGTCTGTATAATTTATATTAGATGTCTTTTTCCCTGAGAGGAGACAGATACCATAATTTGTTTAACTTCCATATTGGAGTCAAAAAATGTCTTATAATATTGAAATCTGAAAGAAATTAGATGCTGTTGGAAGAGACAGAGGCAGAAACTCACCATATAGTGGTAAAAAGATTTCTAAGGATTGATATCCCTCTAAAGAATTGAAGGTTTTGCTTTTTTGTTTGTTATGAGACTCAAAAAATACTCCCCAAATAAAGGGCTAAGAAGTATCCTCAAAAATAAGTTTTACTCTGACCTTCTCCTGTCTTCCTGTCTCAGTCCCATTCTCCTGTAAGGCCAATCATGAAAACTAAAATTCCTCTTCCCCAAGGTGAGTCACTGAAATTAGGACCCTTTTTTCCTTTATTGGATGTATAGTTTGCAAATATTTTCTCCCTTATGGCAGTCAGGTATTTGCATTGTTGATTGTTTCCTTGGCTGTACAGAAGCGCTTTAATTTAACAAAGTCCCATTTATCCATTTTTGTTGTTGCCGTGATTACCTTTGGGGTCTTCTTCATAAATTCTTTGCCCAGGCTAATATCTAGAAGAGTTTTTCAAATGGTTTCTACTAGAATTCTTATTGTTTCACAGCTTAGACTTGAGAATGTAATCTCCTGAATTAATTTTAGTGATTGGTGAGACATTGATCCTGTTTCAGTCTTCTGCCTGTGGCTATCCAATTTTCCCAGTACCATTAGTTTAATAGGAATTCTCTTCCTCAGTGTATATTGCTGGCTACTTTGTCAAAGATCAGGTAGCAATACGTGGCAATATGTTGACAATGTTGTAGCTATATTCTCTGTTCTGTTCCATTAGTCTGTCTCCATTTTTGTGCCAGTACCATACTGCTCAGGTTAAAGTCTAGTAAAGTACACCTCCAAATTTGTTTCTTTTGTTTAAGGTTGCTTTGGCTATTTAGACTCTTTTCTGGTTCCAGATGAAACATTGAAAACTTTTTCTAGATCTATGAAAATTATAGGGGTATTTTGGGCTGTGCCTGTGGTTCAGTGAGTAGGGCACTGGCCCCATATCCTGAGGGTGGCAGGTTCAAACCTGGCCCTGGCCAAAGTGCAACAACAACAAAGCTGGGTGTTCTGGCGGACACCTGTAGTCCCAGCTACTTGGGAAGCTGAGGCAAGAGAATTGCCTAAGCCCAGGAATTGGAAGTTGCTGTGAGCTGTGATGCCAAAGCACTCTACCAAGGGTGATAAAGTGAGACTCTGTCTCAAAAAAAAAAAAAAAAGAAAAGAAAAAAGAAAAGAAAAAAAATTTTACAGGTATTTTGATGAAGATTGCATTGAATCTGTAAATCACTTTGGGTGGTATAGACCTGTTAACAATGTTGATTCCACTGATCCACAACTGTGAGATGTTTTTCCCTTGGTTCACATTATCTGCAATTTCCTTCCTCAGTGACTTGTAGATCTCTTTGTAGAGATCTCTCAGCTCATTGGTTAAGTATATTCCTAGATGTTTTCTTTTCTTTTTACCAATTATGAATGATATTGAGTTTTTTATTTTCTCTCAATTCGAAAGTTATTTATGTATAGAAATGCTACTGATTTGTATAAATTGGTTTTGTAACCTGAGATTTTGCTGAGTTTATCAGTTCTAGGAGTCTCTTTGTGGAATCTTTGGGTGTTGCTAGATGCAAAAGTAATAACATATCATCAGAAAAGAGAGATAATTTGGCCTCCTCTCTCCCTATTTGAATAGTCTCAATTTCCTGATGGCTCTGGCTAGGATTCCTAGCATTATGTTTAATAGAGGTGGTGACAGTGGACATTCTTGTCTTGTTCCAGTTCTCAGTTGGAATGCTTATAGCTTTTCCCCTTTCACTATGATGTTGGATGTGAGTTTGTTATACATGACAACTCATATATGACATATATGGCAAAATTATAACATATGACATTATATAACATATAATTTTGAGATATGTTTATATAACATTATATAACATACAATTTTGAGATATGTTCCACATATGCCTGTTTTGTTCATATTTTTCCTAAAAGAGTGGTGCTAAATTTTGTAACATGTTTTTCCACATCTACTGAGATGATCATATGATTGTTTTGTTTATGTTTACATGGTGAATCACATTTATAGATTTAACTATGTTGAACCATCCTTGCATTTCTAGGATGAAGCCCACTTGGTATGGTACATTATTATTTTTTTTAATATGTATATTTTATTTTATTTTATTTTTATTTATTTATTTTTTTTTGAGACAGAGCCTCAAGCTGTCACCCTGGGTAGAGTGCCGTGGCATCACAGCTCACAGCAACTTCCAACTCCTGGGCTTAAGTGAGTCTCCTGCCTCTGCCTCCCAAGTAGCTGGGACTACAGGCACCCGCCGCAATGCCCGGCCATTTTTTGGTTACAGCCGTCATTGTTGTTTGGCAGGCCCGGGCTGGATTTGAACCCACCAGCTTAGGTGTATGTGGCTGGCGCCTTAGCCTGTTGAGCCACAGGCGCTGAGCTGGTACATTATTTATTTATTTATTTATTTTGATATGCTACTAAACTTAGTTTGCTGGAGTTGTACTGAGGAGTTTTGCATCTATATTTAAAATCTAAATATAACTCAAGAAAATCAGTAAGAAAAAAATCAAACAACCCTATTAAAAACGTGGGCAATACAAATGTTTTCATACAATAACCAAGAAAATCCCATGAAGGTTATGTCGAACAGTTGGATGGGCAAAAATTTCAGATTTTATATGAAGCCAGCACACTGTACCCCATGATTGCACTAATGTACACAGCTATGATTTAATAAAAAAATAAAAAAACTATGGGCAAGAGATAGGAACAGAAGCTTTTTAAAAGAAGGTAAACTAATAGCCACTAAACATGTGAGAAAATGTTTAACATCACCAGTCAACAGAGAAATGAAAATCAAAACTACAATGAGATATATTATCTAACCCCAGTGAGAATGGCTTTTATCAAAATTCCCCAAACAATAGATGCTAGAAGGATGCACAGAGAAAGGAACATTTATACACTTTTGCTGGAACACAACCTAGTACAACCTGTATAGAAAATAACATGGAGATTACTCAAAGACCTACCACTTAATCTGCTTTCCAACTATTTGTATTTACTCCAACAAAAAAAAAGTCATTTTATCAAAAAAGACATTTGCACTAGAATGCTTATTGTAACACAATTCACAATCACAAAGATGTGGAATCAAGCCAATTGTCCATCAGTTAATGAGTGGATTAATTAAATGTGTTAGATATATACCATGAAATACTACTCAGTCATAAAAAAATTAATATCTTTGCAACAATCTGGATGTAAATCTGGATGTAAAAAATCAATACTTTGCAACAATCTGGATGTACAATCCTAAGTAAAGTAGCACAAGAATGTAAAAACAAAGACCACATACACTCATTATTGAATTGTAACTAACCAATCAGCACTCGTGTACATTTTGAAGTAAAATCCAATCCAAATCAAGTTGGGGAGGAGGATAATGAAGGAATGGGTGAAATCATACCTAATGGGTACAATGTACACTATCTGTATGATGGGCACACTTGAAACTTTCACTCAAGCAGTAAAAAAGCAATTCATATAATCAAAACATTTGTCCCCCTATAATATTCTAAAATTTTTTTAAAAAGAACTTTAATTTAATTAAATATTAAAATGCCTTGAAAAAGTATTTTAAAATTTCAGATTAAAAATCTGTTTTATCATTTGAGCTCAACCAGTGATAATACACGAATTTATCAAAGTCTGAACATCAATATGTTAAAATGATTAAAAATAATCCCCTTTCTCCAGAACTAGCTAGACAAACCTAAAAATATTACTCTGATTTTTTTTCTTCCACCCTTCTGAAAAAACTGCCCGTATAACCAAGCTTATTGACTCAGGCCTATAATCTCAACACTTTGGGCAGCTAAGGCAGGGAGATCATTTACAGATAGGATTTTGAGATCATCTTGGGCAACATAGCGAGACCCCCATCTCTACAAAATATTTAAGCTAAGCAGTGTGGTGCATACGTGTAGTCTCAGCTACTTAGCAGGCTGAAGAAAAAGAATCACTTGAGCTCACAAGTTAGAGGCTGCAGTGACCTATAATCATACCACTGTATTTCAGCCTGAGCAACAGAGTGAGACCCTGTCTCAAACAAACTAGGCTTAAAAAGTTATCTAACGTGTCTTATTTGACTGTAGATGATAAGACTCCCCTTTTACAGAAGGTACAGCCTTATGTTCCCCCTAAAAGTACATACTCAGAGACTGGATTTTTCCAGTCTATTAACTTTTTTGTCCAATTATATTTCTACAGAACTGTCCATACTTTATTAAGCTTAAACATAAAAAGGGAAAATTTCTGCTTACATATTTGAACCTTCATTCTGGAGACTTCTGCATATATATATATCATTAAATAAGAAAATTTATATGCCTTTTCTTTAATTATTCTGCCTCTTGTCAGTTATTTTCAACAAACTTTAAAAAGGCAAAATGCAAATTTTCCCCTCGTCCTCACAATTTTTTCCTTAGGATATTTTTGTGTAAATGTAAGGGTACTCAAGCAGTTTTGCTACATGGATATATTATGTGGTAGTGAAGTCTGAGCTTTTAGTGTAACCACCATCAGAATAGCAGGCATGGTACCCGTTAAGTAATTTCTCGTACCTCTTCTTCTTCCATCCTCCCATCCCTCTAAGGCTCTACTCACTATTATTCCACACTTACTCTGTTATATAATCCTCTGAATTATATATATTTGTTCATGCATATATATAATTTCACTCTCACTTATAAGTGATAACATACAGGTTTGATATTTCTGTTTCTGAGTTTTTTTATTTTACTTAAGAAAATGTCATCCAGTTCCATCCAGGTTAATACATAAGAAATGATTTCTTCTTGTTTTATGGCTGAATAATATTACATTGCATGAGTGTGTGTGTGTGTGTGTATAAATCTTTATCTAATAATCTGATATGGAAACTTAGGTTGATTCCTTTGTTATTTTGAGTACAGCTGTAATAAACAGGCACATACAGGCAGCTGTTTTTTTTAATATAATGATTTTTTTAAATATATACATAGAATATGAATTTTTACAATAGTATCTAGGATATTAGACAAATGTAAATAATATTTACACATTTTTTAAAAATGGTACTAAGTTGGTATATTATTAGGTTTCCATCAATAATACTCAATATGGCATCAACTATCTTTAGGAATAATAGCTAAGCATATCTTCATAGTGAATAAATAAAGAGTATAAAATTAGATAGTTTGAAAGTAAACAAAGATCATACTCAAAGCATTTCTCCCAAAAATGTTTATTGTAATATTTCTTCTATTAATCAAACCTAAAATCCATGCAAAGTTCACTGCATGTTCTAAGAAAAACCATGGCCTCTGGCTGATTCTTATTATGGCTATTATTATGGATTATTTACTAGGTATACTCATGAAAGCCTCTGGAAAGAAGATTCTGAAAGTTCTGTGTTGGTTAAAGGGAATAGATCAGGAACACTTTAGTTTAGAACAAAAAGAATCTACATAACAGAGAAATTCTTCCCCATCACACACTTCCCATATGAAAATTATGGTATACATGAATTAGCCTATGTATATCTTCCCATAAATGAGAAGAATTCTCATCAAAGACCTACTGTTTGCTAGGTATTATGAAATATTCTGAGTGATTCTGAAGTAAAAGCTTAAAGTAATTCAACTTCAAAATGTTAAAAGACTTTTGAAAAGCAAAAATAAAAGTAGATTAATTAGATCACATCAAAACTATATGAAATAAATGTCCTAAAAATTAGTGAACATAAGACTATGATAAATAGCAAATAGTATATTTTCTTCAATTCTAAATCATGATCTATAAAGCATCATTAATTATTTCTGTGTTTAGTATGCAAATAAGCTGTAATTTTTGATAAGCATTAAAAAATTCTGCAAGATTTTATAGGTTTGGTTTCACACGGAATTTCTCAAATATACATTTTTACTCACTGAGAATGTTTAACTGCTTCTCCTATTTTTCTAAAAAGAAAGATTTTAGTAATGTCATTCTATCATTAGCTGCTACCTTCAAAACTTTCTAAATCCAGATGGGATACAAATAAAGATAAAATAATAGAAAGAATAGGAAGAAAGAAATTTAAGGAAAAGAGGGAGAAAGGGAGAGAAGAAAATGTTTGATGAAATAAGAGCCTTATGAAATAGGGGAAGAGGAAAATCCAGAAAATGTGTAAAAGTTCCAGAGACAAACTTTATGTTTCACATTTAATTAGAAGATAACCTTGAGCATGTGTAATATTCTAGACACACATTTGTTTTTATATTGGTATAATTTACCCTTTCATATTCTTTCTATATAGAAGAAACAATGTGGAAGAAACAGTGTAGTTTCATTTTTTTCTTCTTATTTTTTTTTTTAATTGTTGGGGATTCATTGAGGGAACAAGAAACCAGGTTACACTGATTTGTATTTGTTAGGTAAACTCCTTATAATTGTGTCTTGCCCCCAAAAGGTGTGTAACACACAGAGACTCCTCACGCCTCTCTCCTTCCCTCTCTCTATTCTTCCCTTCTCCCACCTCTTTCCTCCTTCCCTCTCTCTGCTCTTCCTTTCCCCCATCCCACTCCCTCATTCTCTCTCTCTCTGCTCTCCTCTTCCCCCACCCCCACCATATAAGGTCATTAACCGTCCTTATATCAAAATTGAGAACATAGGATTCTTGCTTCTCCAGTCTTGTGATGCTTTACTAAGAATAATTAATGTGTTCCAGTTCCATCCAGGTTAACACGAAGGATGTAAAGTCTCCATCTTTTTAAATAGCTGAATAGTATTCCACAGTGTACACATACCACAGCTTGTTAATCCATTCCTGGGTTGGTGGGCATTCAGGCTGTTTCCACATTTTGGCGATTGTAAATTGAGCTGCAGTAAACAGTCTATGGCAAGTGTCCTTATGGTAAAAGGATTTTTTTTCCTTCTGGGTAGATGCCCAGTAGTATGATTGCAGGATCAAATGGGAGGTTTAGATTTAGTTATTTGAGGATTATCCATTCTTCCTTCCAAAAAGGTTGTATTAGTTTGCAGTCCCACCAGCAATGTAAAAGTGTTCCATTCTCTCCACATCCATGCCAGTGTCTGCAGTTTTCAGATTTTGTGATGTGGACCATTCTCATTGGGGTTAAGTGATATCTCCGGGTGGTTTTGATTTTCATTTGTCTAATAATTAGGGATGATGAGCATTTTTTCATATGTTTGCTAGCCATTCATTTCATCTCTCTTCCCCACTGATGTATAGGATTGTAGGCTTTTCTCATGTGGATTAATTTGAGTTCTCTACAGATCCTAGTTATCAAGCTTTTGTTTGATTTGAAATATGCAAATATTATTTCCCATTGTGTAGATTGTCTATTTGTTTTGGTTGTTGTCTCCTTAGCTGTATAGAAGCTTTTCAGTTTAATTAAGTCCCATTTGTTTCTTGTTGTTGTTGTTGCAATTGCCAGGGCAGTCTCCTTCATAAAGTCTTTCCCCAAGCCAATATCTTTCAGAGTTTTTCCCATGTTTTCTTTGAGGATTTTTATCATTTCATGCCACAAACTTAGGTCTTTTACCCATCTTGAATCAATTTTTGTGAATGGAGAAAGGTGTGGGTCCAGATTCATAAGGGTTTTTTTTTTTTTTTTTTTTTTTTTTGAGGTTTTTGGCTGGGGTAGGGTTTGAACCTGCCACCTCCAGCATATGGGGCCAGCGTCCTACTCCTTTGAGCCACAGGAGCCATCCTGAGGGTCCAGATTTAGTCTTATACATGTGGGTGTCAGTTCTCCCAGCACTATTTATTGAATAGGGACTCTTTCCCCCAGGGTATCTTCTTGTTTGGTTTATCAAAGATTAGGTAGCTGTAAGATGTTAGTCTCCTTTCCTTTTCTATTCAATTCAAAATGTCTGTGTCTCTATTTTTGGGCCAGTACCATGCTGTTTTGAATACTACGGCCTTGTACAGCCTAAAATCTGGTATGCTGATGCCCCCAGCTTTGTTTTTCTTACTAAGAACTGACTCAGCTATACGAGATTTCTTTTTCCTGGTTCCATACAAAACGAAGAATTTTTTTTCCAAGTCTTGAAAGTACAATGTTGTATTTTAATAGGGATGGTATTGAATCAGTAGATTGCTCTGGGAAGTATAGACATTTTAACAACGTCGATTCTTCCCAACCATGAGCATGGTATGTTCTATTTGTTAATATCCTTGCTATTTCTTTTCTTAAGGTTTCATAATTTTCTTTATAGAGGTCTTTCACCTCTTTTGTTAGGTATATTCTTAGGTATTTCATTTTCTTTGAAGCTATGGTGAAGGGAGTTGTGTCCTTAATTAGCCTCTCATCTTGGCTGTTATTGGCATATACAAAGGCTACTGGCTTGTGGATATAGATTTTATAACCTGAGATAGTACTGTATTTTTTGATGACTTCCAGGAGTCTTGTACTTGAGTTTGGGGTCCTCTCAGTATAAGATCATATCATCAGCAAAGAGAGAGAGTTTGACCTTCTCTGATCCCTTTGGATTCCCTTTATTTCCTTGTCTTGCCTAATTGTATTGGTTAGAACTTCAGCACTATGTTGAATAATAGGGGCAATAGAGGACAACCTTGTCTGGTTCCAGTTCTAAGATGAAAAGCTTTCAGTTTTACTCCATTCAGTAAAATGTTAGCTATGGGTTTGTCATAAATGGCTTTGATCAGTGTAAGAAATGTGCCACCTATGCTTATACTCTTCAGTGTTCTAATTAGAAAAGGGTGCTGGACTTTATTGAGATCTTTTTCTGCATCTATTGAGAGGATCAGATGCTATTTGTCTTTGCTTCTGTTGATACGATGAATAATGTTTAACTTGAGTATGTTAAACCAGCCTTGCATCCCTGGGACAAAACCTACTTGATCATGATGTATGACTTTTTATATGATAAGCTGTAATCTATTAACTAGGATTTTGTTAAGAATTTTTGCACCTATATTCATCAGAGAAATTGGTCTGAAGTTCTCCTTCTTAGTTGGGTCTTTTCCTGGTTTTGGTATCAGGGTGATGTTTGCTTCATAGAATGTGTTGGGGAACATTCCTTCCTTCTCAATTTTTTGGAATAATTTCTGCAGTATGGGAATAAGCTCTTCTTTGAAGTTTTGATAGTATTCTGGTGTGAAGCCATCTGGACCAGGGCATTTTTTTGTTGGGAGATTTTATATTGTTTCTTTGATCTCGGTGTTTGAAATTGGTCTGGTCTGTTCAGGAGCTCTATTTCTTCCTGTCTAATTCTAGGGAGAGAGTGTCATTCCAGATATTGTTCCAATTCCTTCACACTGTCAAATTTCTGGGCATAGAGTTTCTTGTAGTATTCAGATATCATCTCTTGTATCTCTGTAGCATCAGTTGTTATTTCCTCTTTATTTTTTCTGATTGAGGTTACTAGATATTTTACTTTTCTATTTCTAGTTAGTCTGGCCAAAGGTTTATCTATTTTATTTATTTTTTTCAAAAAATCATCTCCTTGTTTCATTAATTTTCCGAATGATTCTTTTGTTTTCAATTTAGTTACTCTCTGATTTGATTGTGAATATTTCTTTTCTTCTGTTGGGTTTAGGCTTCAATTGTTCTTCTTTTTCCTATTCCATAAGATGGCTTGTGATTTTGTTGATGTGCTCTCTTTCTGTTTATTGGATGTAGACACCTAAAGCGATAAATTTTCCTCTCAGGATTGCTTTTGCAGTATCCCACAAGTTTGGGTAGCTTGTGTCTTCATTGTTGTTATGCTCAAGGAAGTTAGTGATTTCCTCCTTTATATATTCCTGAACCAAACTGCCATTCAACATAAGTTTGTTTAGTTTCCATGCCTTTGAATGGGGTTGAATGTTTTCATTGGATTTGAGTTCCACCTTTAATGCCTTGTGGTCTGAGAAGATACAAGGTAAAATTTCAATTCTTTTGATTCTGTTGAGGTTTGTCTTGTGTCCTAGGATAAGATCAATTTTGGAGAATGTTCCAAGGGCTGATGAGAAGAATGTATATTCTTTATCTTTGGGATGGAGTGTTCCATATATGTCTATCAAGCACAGTTGTTCCAGGGTCTCATTTAAGTCCTTAATATCTTTGTTTAATTTCTGTTTAGAGGATCTATCCAGCTTTGTAGGAGGAGTGTTAAAGTCCCCTGTTATTATAGTGTTGCAGGATGTCATATTGTTCAGACTAAGTAAGGTCTACTTCAAGAATCTGGAAGCATTTAAGTTGGGTGCATAAGCATTTAAAATTGAAATGTCTTCTTGTATTTTTCTCTTTACCAGTATGAAGTATCCATCTTTATCTTTTTTGACTTTAGTTGCTTTAAATCCACTTGTATCTGAAAATAAGATTGCAACCCCTCTTTTCTTCTGAATTCCATTTTCCTGAAAAATTATCTTCCAATCCTTAACTCTGAGTTTTAATTTGTCTTCTGAGGCTAGGTGTATTTCCTGCAAATAGCAAATGGATGGCTTCTGTTTTTTAATTGAGTCAGCCAATCAATGCCTGTTTAGTGGAGAATTCAAGCCATTAACATTTATTGAGACAATTAATAAGTGTAGTAGTATTCTAGTCATCTTATTTTGTGAAAGTCCATTGCTTAGTTTTATCTTTGCATCATTGTGAAAACTAGGTTCTGTCCTTTAATTTCTGGGTGTTTGCTTTGTTGGTGGTCCACTGTGATGGTTGGTGTGTAGAATAGGGTGAAGTATTCCTATAAAGCTGGTCTGGTTGTGGCAAATTTCCTCAATGTTTGCATATCAGTAAAAGATTTGATTTCTCCATCAATTTTAAAGCTTAGCTTAGCAAATATAGAATTCTGGGCTGGAGATTGTTCTGTTTAAGTAGATTGAAGGTAGATGACCATTGTCTTCTTGCTTGGAAAGTTATATTAGAGAAGTCTGCAGTCACCCTGATGGATTTGCCCCTGTAAGTCAACTGGTGCTTACTCCTAGAAGGTTGAAGAATTTTTTCTTTTGTCTTGACTTTGGACAGGCTCATCACAATATGTCTTGGAAAAGCTCTGTTTGAGTTGAGGCAACCTGGGATAGGATATCCCTCTGAAAGGAGTATGTCAGAATCTTTGGTGATATTTGGGAAATTTTCATTTATACTGTTTTCTAGTATGCCTTCCATTCCTCAGGGGCATTCTTCTTCCCCTTGTGAGATACCTATACCTCATGTGTTTGATGCTTCATAAAGTTCCATAATTCTATCAGTGAACATTCTTCTCTCTCTCTCTGCCTCTTTTAAGTATCTGAGTTATCTCAAGGACTTTGTCTTCTACCTCTGAGATTCTTTCTTCTGCATGGTCTAATCTGTTGTTGAAACTTTCTATTGCATCTTTAAGTTCCCTAATTGCTTCAATTCCTTTAGTTCTGCTATATACTTTCTATATTCTTTATACCATTCACCTCTTATTTGATTCTGTTTCTGGATTTCCTTTTGGTTATTTTCTACTTTCTCAGCAATTTCCTTCATTGTTTTCATTATCTGTGGTTTAAATGCCCCTTCTGTCATTTCTAGCATTTCTTTATAGGTGGAATCCTCTGCAGTAGCTACCTCATGGTCCCTTGGTTGGGGGGGGGATTTGCTCTGGACTGGTATTTCACCCACTCTCTCACTAAAGTTCTCCCAAGGTAATTCAACCAAATGCCCAAGTCCAAAAAAACAAAATGACCCACAGAGAAGGCCTTCCCTGTCTGCAATCTCGCTGCTGTTATAGTTACAGCTGCAGCAGCATCAGACCAATCACAACTGCTCCAGTTCTCCACTGTGATCCAGAAGTCTCTCTCTGTCTCTCTGCATCCCCAAATGGATGTTTCTGGACAGAGCCCCCAAGCCAGAAATTTCTGGAGTTTTCTTTCCCCAATCTCACCACACTGGTTGCAAAGAGGCTGTTACTTGGCCACCATCTTGTTCCTTCTTCCTGTTTCACTTTTTCTTTCATAATTTTAGGTATAATCATTAATTTTCAACTACTACCACTGTAATAAAAGATGAATACTCACAATGTTAGGATAGAAACTGTTATACAAAATCAAAATTAATCAATCGTAAATGATGGGAAGAGTATTAATATATCTGAAATAAGATTGACAGTGACAAAATGAAAATTAATTCAATAAATATCCATTAATTAAAAACCCAGTTTCCCCAATATATACACCATTTAGACCTTGACTAATAAAGTGAGTAGGAAGTACAAGTGAGATTTAGCATTCTTACTCCAAGCATAACAGCAACTGAATGAGTTCAAATAAAACAAAGTTTATAACTCTTCATAAAATAATAAAATATATAAAGCAAACTTTCATATTGTAATTCATAATTCTGTGACTATGTGGAGATGTAAAATACAGACAGATGGAAACAAATGAAACCCTCTCAGCAACACCGATATACCAAGCAACTTGAAACTTGCACAGGCGAATCAGAAAGGACACTACTGACTGTGTTTCTTGAAAATGAAACAATGGAGCATAATGCAGTTTGTCTGAAAACTTTCCTAGTGAACTATGTATAACCATATTTTTCCCACTGTTTCCATATTCATCAACAGGGTGAACCCAGAGAGAAATATTAAACCCTACTCCATAACCAGGAAAACACTGAGGTTCTCATATGATACCTTAAAATCAGTTAAGATAAAAAAAAAAAAAGGGTTTAGTTTGGACATGGTGGCGAATGCCTCTAATACTAGCACTCTGCAAGGCCACAGTGGGTGGATTGCTTAAAGCTCAAGAGCTCAAGACCAGCATGAGCAAGAGTGACACCCCATCTCTACTAAAAATAGAAAAACTAGAAGAGCTTAGTGGCACATGCCTATAATCCCAGCTATTCAGGAGGCTGAGGCAAAAGAATTCCTCGAGCCCAAGAGTTTGAGGTTACTGTGAGTTATAATACATTGCATTTTACCTCAGGCAACTGAATGAAACTCTGTCTCAAAAAAAAAGAAAAATAAATAGAAACTTTAGATTAATTCCACATTCTTCTCAATGACTAGTCCCACCATATACTTCAAGTGGAATCCAACATCCCTAGATAATTTTGACAGTTTTACTTCCTATAAGATATTACATACACCCTTAATTATGTCTCTTAGACAAAACTTCTAAACTAATCTAGAAAGAATAGCTTTAAGCCTTGCTTTAATTTTCTTTTCCTGCTTCATATAAATCATTTGATTTAGTTGGGTGTTTTAATGACAGTAAAGAATCTATTTCCTCAGTGACATTATATCTGCCCTCAATAGATCTAATAAAAATAGCGAGTTTGAGCCATACATGTAGTATCAGTGCTATCATCCATCTCCAAATCATAAAATTTAAAATTAGCAGCTTTAGTTTGCAAACTTCTTTCAATATATTTCCCAATTTCTTTAATTCGCCTGGCTATGGACTGGTGAAACAAACTGACTTTGGAAATACCCCCCACATACACTTTTTCCAGGGTAAATTATATCTACCACACTTCCCATACATTGCTTAATAAACTTACCATTAGCAAATGGTTTTTATTTTTGTTATTAAATATGCTGCCATAGCTTACTTTTACAATGAAATTCATCTAAGTTGAAACTTTAAAAAAAATTCTTTTTATTAAGAAGGCAGACTTTACGGGTGTTACCTGTGGCTCAAGGAGTAGGGTGCTGTCCCCATGTACCTGGAGTGGTGGAGTGGTGGGCTCAAGCCTGGCCCTGACCAAAACTGCAAAAAAAAAAAAAAAAAAAAAGGAAAGAAAAGAAAACAGACTTTCTTTCAGTTTAAGTATTTTGTCCTTATCACACGATCCTTCATAGTCATCACATTTGGTAGGATATTTTTGCATATAATGCTTTTTCAAAGTATAGTCTTTAAAAATTTGAACAGATTCCCTACAAATTAAGCAGAGTGCCTTACTATTTGCCTTGACAAAAAAGTAGTTATCAGTCCACTTTCACTGGACAATCTTCTTTTATCCACAATTTTCCTTTAGGGGGATCTGTTTTCTTTTAGGTGTTATAGAAGCAATGCTGTGATTAAAATAATAATACGTAAGAGACTACATTTGCCTTTATTATGAAAATTAATTGACAAGAAAACTGAAAGCAAGGTTTCTGCTATCCATATCTTGGCTTGAATGCAGAATGAGGCAGAGGGCCAATTGTAAAGTATGGCAGGCAATGTGTGGAGTGTTGTGAAGGTGTGGAAATACCTTTAATAATCAAATAAAAATGCTCACTTCCAAATAACATTAACAGCTAACATGGCAATGTTAGGTTGAAATATGATTGATCATCACTTCCTCACCAAACCACAGGACCACATGTAAAGTCTGAGGTGTCATTTCCATTTTCTGTGCTTAAAGAAGACAACACACTGGAAGCTACCGCTGTAAAACTAAAGCCTCACATGTACAAATAGAGCACATATGCATATTTTTTTACATGACATTGCAACACGACATTGTCATCTACAAGTTCACACTCCAGAACTATGCAAATTCCACCAGAAAATCACAAACAAATTTCACAATATTTTAAGGAGGTTTATGATTTTTTTATTGGTCTGCATTCATAGCCATCCTGGCCCATGTGAGGCCTATGGGGTGCAGGTTGGAATCTGTGCAAAACATTATACTACTTCACTTTTTCTACGTTTAGATACACAAATACTTACCATCGGGTTACAATTTCCTCAGTATTCAGTGCAGAAATTTGCTATACAGTTTAGTAGCCATATAGGTTAGATGTGCAGTGGACTATTCCACCTGGATTTCTTAAGTACACCCATTTTGTTCTCATGATGAAATTATCTTTTTTCAGTATGTATCCCCATTGTTAACCAATGCATGCCTCTATTCAAATTATAAGATTTAAGTATATATATCTAAGGAAAAATTTAGTATTCATTATTATAGTAGGCTATTTTCAATATTCAAGAAGACTACAGAGCTTTGTGGATAATCCTTAGGCCATATTATGTTTTTATCTAACTCAGTTTTTCTTCCTAAAAAACAGTTTGAAAAACTATGGCTCATATTGTTCAACATTTATGCAGTGGATAAAGAAGCAAGAATCCAAATCCAGTGGCTTAAAAGTAATTGCTAAGCATAATACAAATGTATTCAAAGAGCCACTACTTGTCTTTACACAGAACATCCAGCAAAAATGTATTGTGAACAATCTGTGTGGATATGTATTCACTACCCCATCCTCCAGCAATTCCTCAATGTATATTACGAGATAAAAAGTATTGCATTCCTAGTTCCTATTCTCTAAGCTGATTCTTGGAGCCAAGTTGCTGTATCCTACAATCCCCTTGCTTGCTTCTGATAAGTATTCTAAATTTTTCTATAAGAAATATATTTCAGATTTTGCTTTAAAATAAAAAAGGACACAAAAGAAAGAAAAATTAAAACTTAGATTTTTAAATTTTGGAAGGATATCACTATTCTACAAGATCGCAATTGTGACATTCTCAACTGATTTGATATTACTTCATGAACCCCAGGTGTGTGCCTTATGAATATTTCTGTAGGGGGTTATCTACCTGTAGGTTACTAACAGACAAAGATAGGCGATTTAGCTACCTTGGCGGTAGAAATTAACCTTCAGAAACATTGTTGTCAGTATGAAGATATTTTAAGCACACAGTATTTTATACATGCATAAGTGAATAAAACAGGATAATTAGCTAAAAATATCAGATTACTGCTCTTTGGAGGCTTTCTTTCTTAAAAAAAAAAAAACAAACTATAAAGGACATTTAGATTTTTAGTAGAATACAATTCCATTTGTAGGGAACTGCGTTGTCTATTACTTCTTGAAAAACCTTGAAGTTTTAAGTAAAACTAAAAATGAGCCCCAAAATAAGTTATTTAAACTTGTGATTTATTTTCTCTGGCTGTGTATCTTGAAACAAACCATTGTATTGCACACCTAAGGCAAATAATAATAATAATGTGCTCCTCAGATTTCGTTAAATCAAATCTCAATGATTTATAGCCAGACGTTCTAATGATGATGTACGGTTCATTACTGAGAGCATACAATTCTGAATGAACACAGAGCTATTTATAATTGATCTCTTTATCAAGATTTACTATTCCTCATGGTTGAATAATGATTTCCTTTGGAGAATATATAAAATTTTCATCTTATTTTCGCATTGTTTCTTTCATCAATCACAGAACAGCAAGTAATTGAAATGTCTTTCTGAGAACAGAGAAAATGTGAAAAAGCATAGCTGTTGATGATTTTTAAAATTTATTTTAATTTTAAAACTTCCATTTTACATTAAGCTGTAATTTTAGAAAGGTATTTAAAATTCATGGTTTGCAACTCATAATTTCAATATATCAGTGTTGCATCTCTGAATATCATCTATCTAAAAAATCACAATCTGCAACAGAAAAATCAATCCAATTTAAATGCTTCAGCATTTGAAAATATCCACTCAATCTTTTATTATATTTTTAAAATGTTAAATTAATACTTAATAAATGTTTTATATCATTTTCTAATTCATTAAGGTGCTATTGAACAAGTCAAAAAGATAGATTTTATGTAAAATCTGCTGAAAAAAGCTAATATCAATTAAACCATAAATGGCATTTCCAGAGTTTAAGTAAACAGATTAAGAATAATGGAGAACTTTATAAAATATTGCAACAAATATTCACTTTTAGAGCCTAAATTTGTATCAGTCCCCCCAATTGAGGAGGTAGCTAATTTTTTTATTTATATTTTTATTTGTAAAATTAGCTTTCACGTGTGGTTTATCATTTTTTGTGATTCAAATTCAGAGTAGTTTTTAAGTATCATTAGCTTTGCATGTATTGCAGATTACCAATCCTTATGAAAAACAGGGGCAATATTCATTCACTGATCTATAGGTGATCCTAAATACTTTAAGTGAATGAATTTTTAAATATATGATTCCTAGGACATTTTGCTGCTTTTGAAGTGTGCCTTTTGTATAACTTCTGCTAACATATTTGTACAACTTTAATGTATTGTTCATAAAAAATAAGCATACTAATTGAAATGAGTGTTTCTTCTTCATGGCCATGAATTAGATCATCTCCTGGCTTCATATTAGTATTGAGTACATTGGATATTTGCTTTTCCATTTCATGATATTTTACTGAGAAGAAGGTGTATGGCATACTTCTTGAAGGCAGACACAATTAAAAGAGGGACTTTACCTAACAAATGCAATCAACGTAACCTGGTTCTTTGTACCCTCACTGAATCCCCAACAATTAAAAAAAAAATTAATATTGTTGTATTAATTCAAGTGCTGATATTCTCACAATGGCACACAAAAGCATGCAAAAATTATGAAGGCCATTCAGCAAGACATTGCCCTGCATTGACGATTGTGAGGCCCTGATAGACTGAAGTTATTAGATGTTACCAAGTTGTTTTGTACTGTCAGTTAAGTGCATGATAGCATGTTTGCAAACTTTATTGTTACACTGTTTATACTAAAAATCAGTAAAAAAAAAATGCCATAAATGCAATAGAAAAAGTGTAAAAGTCATAAACCAAATATTATACAACAGACATAAAGTCCAAAAAATACATGAGATTGTAAAATAACCGTTTGAAACTAAGTAGACAAATACTAATGACAATAAAATCTATGAATATTAAATTAACATTTTAGAAATCTGGCAATTTGAAACTTTGTTAGCTCTGTTGGAAGAAAAGCACTTCTTCTAGGAGTGTAAATTTGATTTCAATTTCTGAAAAAAATTAGTTTTCTTTGAAAAGAGTATATTTTTTAAATTGTTAATTTTTCTTCTGAAAATAAAAAAGTAATTACGGTGATACAAAGCTTAATATCTTAACATGAATATAGTTAAGGATATTACTCAAACTATAATGCTAGGAAATAAATATTTGTAGTCTAAAGATTAGAAGTTAAATAAATATGAACATGATTAATTATGACACAGTATTAACTTGACAATCTGATGATTGTAATACTAAAAGAGTACAGAAGACAGCATAGTTTCAAGTACACAATAATATATCTATGAATAAAAAAGGCTGAAAGAAAAATACTTTGACCTTCTAAATTAATTATGTGATTTTTATGTTTATTTGAAATATATTAACATATTTTAATGGTATTTAACATGTAAATAATTATGAAGTATTTGAAGTCAGGAAAATAATTCCCACACCCTAAAATCTATTAGAAAGTATGACTGATTGGCTTGGCACCTGTGGCACCAGCCACATATACCTGAGCGGGAAATTCGAATCCAGCCCCCGGCCCACCAAACAACAATTATGGCTGCAAACAAAAAAAAAAGCCAGGCATTGTGGCAGATTCCTATAGTCCCAGCTATTTGGAGGTGGAGGCAGGAGAATTGCTTGAGCCCAGGAGTTGGAGGTTGCTGTGAGCTGTGATGCCACAGCCCTCTACCCAGGGAAACAGCTTGAGACTCTGTCTCAAAAAAAAAAAAAAGAAAAGAAAGAAAGAAAGTATGACTGACTTTGTTTTCTTTCAACATATAAAAATAAAGCAATGTATAAAAAGAACTATTTTTGAAGTCAAATTTCCATCGAAAAATCAACCATTTTAAAATACACAATTGAGTTGCATTGTTGTACATTTACTAAGTCACAACAACTTTTTTTTAGTAAAGTCTAATATGCTAAGATACAGTACAACCTCTGTAAGTTGACCACTAAGGAACTGTGACAAATGGTCAACATACAGAGGAGGTCAATATAAGGAACTAGATTACTTACTGACATATACGTGAGATACATATCTGGTCTATGAGAATTAGGTCAACTTAAGGAGGTGGTCAATGTCAAGAGATGGTCAGCTATTGAGGTTCTATCATATATTTCATTCATGGATATTACTTAACTCTGTTCAATTCAGAATTTGTTTTTAATCTTTCCCTCAATGTGCATGATTCGAATCACTTTGTTTCATGGTTATACGTTGACTTCCATTTTCTCTGTTCTATTAATGAATGCACATCTTTTCTCAACTTGAAAACAAAATTAAATACTGAAATTTTATGACTTGTGTATCCCCTGGAATATATGAAGCCCCCAAGGCTCAGCAACTGTTTTTTGAAGGAACAATGATACAAGAAGAACATTGAAAGTTTGCAGGACCATTTAGTTATCCCATCATAAGCCAAATGCCAATTTAGACACATATTCTGTAGCAGTGTTTCCTAATAACATGATCTGAATACATAGGTGTATGGAAATGCATTATATAATCACTAAGCTAAAAAGATGTAACATTGCACCAGCCCCTCTGTTTTGTATTGGAGAGAAGTAATTACCATCCACTTCACAGATGAACATAATACAAATATAATATTTTATACTGCACAGCATAAAGGTCATGCCCTTGCATTCTTCAATCAATAGTATCTAAGAAGAATCATGACCTCATCCTTAATAGCTGTGGGGACTTAGAGAAATTCTTCCACCTTTCAAAAATTCAGTAAATGAAAAAAATAAGAAATGCATACTCCATAGGCTAATTGTGAGAATTGATTGAGTGAACCTACTTCACGCTGAGATATATTTGCAGACCCGACAAATTCAGTTTTGTGAAAGTCATAATCTGAGGTTCCATTAATCTTGTCACAGGTAAGTGGAAATGCATAAACTATTATTTTAAAAATAAGAAAAGAGGATTCAAGAGCAGTGCTTTGAAGTACAAACTAAATAGGGAAAACATGACACATTTATAAATCAGAAAACTGTGTAAGAACAGGTTTATGTAAAATAAATATTCCAGAATTCAGGATGAGTAGAAAAATTACAGTCAAAAGCACTTCAACTCCACTAAGTGCCAGGAAAAATATCACCAGCCATTCGAGGATTTGTCCATATTATTTATATAAAGGTTCCTTTCTTGTATTCATAACAACAAGGTCATAAACTTTGGTGTGCACTTGTTATTTAAAATATAATTTTAGGTTTGGCCCCTGTGGCTCAATGGGCTAAAGCGCCAGCCACGTATACCTGAGCTCGCGTGTTCGCATCCAGCCCGGCCCACCAAACAACAATGGTGGTTGCAATCAACAAAAATATATATATATATAATTTTAGAAGTCAGCTTTGATATATTAATATATTTAAATGAATTAAAGATACTACTATGACATTTAGCAATGTTGCAGAAAACTACTGTATTATACTGTCTTTGAATTCATTTATAGGATGCACCTAGCAGTGTGACTAAGGATGGAATTAGTCTATGGAAAAGAATATAACTTACTTTTTTTTCTTCTCGGTTCACTTCAGTTCACATTTCTTCAAGGAAATATATTGCAGCAGTTTTCAAAAATGAAGGTCTATATCATATATTAAATTAATGAACTAAACAACATTTAGAAGCGAAAAGACACTTCTAATATCAGATATACTGACAGATATTGGAATAATATAGTAAGGACATTCAGTTGGTGAAAAGGTGTACTGTAAATAGTCTGTTTGCCTTCAGCATTTGTTAGATCAAACTGGAATAATGGCTCAGAAAATTTTAAATCTTTCATTGCATAGAAATGACCACAATGGAATTATTTTTCTTCCCATGAAAGCTAAGCTGTCTGTTGCCTTGAGGAAAAGAAAATAATGAATTTGGAAAGTGACATTCATATTTTAAATATTGCCAGACCTGATGATTTGTTTTTTATTTGTTATGCTCTAGTGTAACTTGGGAGAAACTGGAAATGAATACTGATTAGAAATTTAATCAAAGCGTAATGAATGCTTTTTTCCTTTTTTAACCAGGAATATTACTTTTTTATTTTCCCCTGAGTCTTTGCTTCCTAATAAAAGCTAATGGAATTAGGACTGTGATGAAAATTCTCAAATGGTCAATGGTTTGTAAATGTGCCAAAACACTGTAATAAAAATATTTTAAGAATGATTTTAGATTGTAAGATATCTAACAATCTAGGAGATTAAAAAGTAAATAAAAGTCAAGGATATAATTCTAAGATAGAATATTTGGATTTATAGTTTTTCATCACTTTGACTAGACAAGGTTTTTTTATTAGTGAGAAATGTTATTCATTCAGCATGAATTCAACAAATATATATTGAGGGCCAATGCTACAGCAGCTGCTTGTTAGATATTGGGCACTTGGGATTAATGTGGCACACACAGTTTCTTCCACATTGAGATCACAATTCAAGCAGATAGATCCTGGGTACTTACAATAGCATGAGTATTGATTCTGACAGAAAACATTTAGGTTGTTAAGAAAGTACATAAGATGAATACTTACATCTTACAGATTCATGACAATTTTCTTAGAGAAAATAATATTTATGTCTAAAATCTTTACTTCTGATCTCAAATTCTTCCCAGAGAAAGAAGCAGTTAACTCTTACTAATATGATCACATTTAGAAAAATAAAATTTGGACATATCAAAATCTCATAAGTGTTTGGTAATGACATATTTTTTACAATAAGTAAAAACTTTACTTATAAAAATTTACAATAAGTTATAAAAGTTATAATGGTATTAAAATCGTTATCAAAGTAATACATCTACATAGTTTAAAAATTATACAATACCATATTGATGATAAAAACTCTGCCCCATGTACAAATAAACCCCCAGTAACAACCACCTTAAACAAGTTAGCCATTTCTTTTTTGGGGGGGACAGTTTTTGGCCGGGGCTGGGCTTGAACCTGCCACCTCTGGAATATGGGGCCTGTGCCCCACTCCTTTGAGCCACAGGTGCCACCCAGTTAGCCATTTCTTTAGTTATCACCTGTAGTTTTCAGCATTATACTTATTTTGATTTTTCTTTTTTTGAAAGAAAAATTCATTATACTTATTTTGATTTTTATTTTTTCAGTTTTCAAGACTATTGATTTCCCTTATAAAAGATTCTGATTGAATGGTATTACCACACCTCTCTTACTATGAATATTCTTTTTTTTTTTTTATTTTTTTTTTTATGAATATTCTTATGTAAAAAGAATACACTCACTCTCACACTTAACCACATTCGCACAGCATTTTTTCAATGTACGTGAGCCACAATTTTGTCTCTTTATAAGAATGACAGGGATAAATTCTATACTAAAATTGCCTTAAGAGTTACATTATTATTTTTTACTCAGGTGTTAGGTATTATTCAAAAGTTTAGATTTAAATATTCATTAATTTTTTGGCCTAAACCCAACTCTCTAACAATTACATAAAAATTATTATTATAATATTATCACATACTTCAAGTAAATTATTTTTTTTAAAGGTAATCTTCAATGGCATTCAGCAACTTCTGCCCTCCTTAATATTTGGCTCTTTGGACCACCGACTAAACAGTCCTTCTGGACATTTTTCCACCTCTCTTCTGAGTTGAATATCCCTTGATTTGTTTTCTTGTTTAGAGTACACGTTCAAGGAACTTCTGGAGAAATATTGGGGAGAACTGAAATTTTTTTAGAGCTTACATGTCTGAAAGTATCTCTATTAAATATATACATTAATCAAGAGATTGTTTGAGTATATACTCAAGGTTGGCAAGTGTTTTTCCTCAAAAATTCTTTTAAGAGAAGGAGTCTCAGTATATTTCACAAATTGGTCTCAAACTCCTGGGTTCAGGCAATCCTGCTACTTCAGGCTCCCAAAGTAGCTGAACGCGCCTCTGCATTGGTCTTACCTAGAGATTCTGAAGATGGTTCTGTTCTCCTGGTCTTCTACAAGCTAACGAAGCCACATGGTAGTCCAATGTCATTTGATTTCTGATTATTAGCATGTGACTGGCTTTATTTCTGGAAAATTTTTTGAAATACTTATGTCATGTTTTTTTTTTTTTGTATTGTTGGGGATTCATTGAGGGTACAAGAAACCATGTTACACTGGTTGCATTTGTTATGTCATGTTTTGAGTGTTTATTTTCTATGGCATCATGATACTGCTTTATATAGGCAACAATATCTCTTGTCTCTGAAGGGTCTGAATTGTAGTTTTTTTTTTAGTTATTCTTCTGCTCCTTCCCTGTTGCTTGTATGTAGCTGTTGTTTCTGTTTTGGTTTTCTCTTTTGTGTTGAAGACTTTGCTAGAAGAAAATGAGAGTGATTTCTGGCTTTCATTAAATAGTTTTAAGTAGTTAAAGATGATTAGTTGCTCTGTGTTTATGGACAGGAAATATAAACCAGTAGGCTTGAGAGCAAAGCCATCTGGCAAGAATTAAACCTGCAAATGTAGCCTCCCTAGTAAATGTTGCTTCATTCACCCATGTGAGTGTCAAAGCGTAGCAGCATGCAGGGCAGAAGTCTGGATCTGAAACCGGCAAATGCTCTACGGGAAAGAGGCTGCAAGTCTTGTGGTTGTATATGTGGACTTTCTCTTTCCCTTCCTGTTTTCAATATAATAGCTAAACTGTGTTCTCAACTATTCTGGTGCCCCTCTGGTTTTTTTTTTTTTTTTTTTTTTTTTTGTGCCTAGAATTATCCTTCTGTCTCTACATTGAAATCTTTAGAGAGATCTGTAGTGCTCGGTCTGACCAATGAATATTTAAGCAAACTTGTTTTCAGCAGCTACTTTTCAGTCTCATTTCTAATTTCTGGTGTCAATGATTTTTCTGGTTATCTACAAAATGAATTAACATGCTTGTATACTTCTGTAATGCCTATTATGTTGGACATGTTATACATATTTTATATATAAATACAGGTAATCTTAAAAAAAACCTCCATGATAAGGTAATTATGAGCAGCACTATTTTAAAAGTTGATAAACTTAGGTTTATGAAATATACAGTAACCTGACCAAGGTCACACTGCAAATAAGAGGCAGAATCAAATTTTTTATTGTTGTTGAGTTAAAAGTTCTTTATAAGCTCTGGATGCTAGAGCCTTAATTTACAAATATTTTTCTCCCACACAGACAGCAGTCTTTTTACTTTCTCAATAGTGCTTTGGTTTTGTTTTGTTTATTTGATGAACAGAAGTTTTTAATTGTGATGAAGTCCAATTTATCTCTATTTTTTCTCATGTTGCTCGCATGTTTATTGTCATTTGTAAGAAATTACCATCAAATCCAAGGTCGTGATTCTTATTTTATAGTTTTACCTCTTATATTTAGGTCTTTGATCTACTTTGAGTTGATTTTTGTACACGGTATGAAGTTGACATACTTCCAACTTCATTTTTTAAATATCGTTTTTAATTCAGTATAGGTAGAAATAATACCCTTTAAGTTTTTTTTAATACCCTTTAAGTTTTAAAGACTTTTTTAAAAGTTCAACTTCATTTTTTATAATTTTGTTTTTAATTCAGTATAGGTAGAAATAATACCCTTTCAGTTTTAAAGACTTTTTTTTTAGCTTCTTAAATTGTTTGGTGTCCCAGGAAAAGAATGATCACAGCTTTACATTTTATAGATATTTTATTGGAAATTCCTATATTGAGTATATGTGACAAGAAGTATAGAGTTTCATTTTATTTGTGAAACACCATTGATTGGTTTGTACCATATGCTTTTCACTGACATAATCATTTTCTATATTTTGAGAAGGATACAGAATAATTCAAATAGATAACATAAATGGTTTTCCAGTGAAACCATTCCTTACTATAACCATTAATCTATTCCAGAATGTAGTTTTAAGTGTCAGATTAAGTATTATCATTCCTCTGAAATTATATGTTGCTAGACAATGGAAGCTACTGGTGAGTAACTGATCAGCATATACTCATGATGTCATACGCAAATTTTAAAATAGCCTCTATTCTATCATGTCTGCCAATAGAATAAATTTTATCTTGAATTATCAAGCATCTTTTACATATTTAAAACAAATGCTAAATTTTACTTTTTAAAGATAAAGCATAAATATTGTATGATTGTGTTTATATGAAACATCCAGAATCAATAAATGAAGCTGGTGGTTGCCAGGGAATGAGGGAAGGGAGAAATGGGGAGTGACTGCTTAATATATACCAGGTTTCTTTCACTATGATGAAAATATCTTGGAACTAGATAGAAGTGATATTTGCAAAACATTCTGAATTTAATAAATGCCAATAAATTGTATAGATTAAAACTGGTGGCATCAATGTGGGGAGAAGAGAACACTTCTACTCTACTTGTGGAATTGCAAATTATAATACAATCTTTATGGAAAGGAGTATAGAGAATCCTCAAAGAACTAAAAGTTGACCCTCCATTTGATCATGCAATATCATCACTAGTTATCTATGCAAAAGAACATTTTTTTTTTTTTTACCACAAAGACATTTGCACCAGAATGTTTACTGCAGCCCAATTCATAATTGTGTAGTCTTGGAAGCAACCCAAATGCCTATGAACCCATGAATGGATTAACAATTGTGGTATATATATACCATGGAATACTATTCAACCATTAAAAAAGATGGAGAATTTACATCTTTTATTTTTACCTGGATGGAGTTGGAACACATTCTTCTTCTGTTTTAGTAAACATCTCAAAAATGAAAAAAAAGTATTCAATGTACTTAATACTATTATTAAACCAATATATAAACACTTATACACTCATACAAATGATACAACATAAATATAGTATAGCAAGGGAAAGTACAGAGGAGAGAGGGGGAGGGGGAAGGAGAAGGGGAATAGGTGGAAAGAGAGAGGGGATTTGGTGGGATCTCACCTAACGTGCACAATGCAAGGGTATATTTTAAAATAACTAAGAATAAATTTTAAATGTCTTACCACAAAAACAAGTAAGTGAGGTGATGGCTATGTTTGTTTGAAACATTCCACATTGTACCCCATAAATGTATGCAGTTATGAGTTTAATTAAAAATTAAATAAAAAATAAAAGACACATTGAAAAAACACTAATGGTTAAAAAATAAATAAAATAATAAAATAAATAGAAAATTATGAACAGATCTAGGAGAGTAGCTTCAAGAGGGAAATCCAGGCTTAAGATTCTGGTTAAATTTTAACTAACAGCAGTTATCATCTTACAACTTCTCTATAGACAATTCAAAGATAGTTGATAATTTCCTGGTCATTGAATGGACTGTTATAAATAGGTCACAAGAGGGAAGCAGAACCAAATCAAAAGAGTAGGCTTTAGGTCAGATTCTCACTCTGTCACTTACCAGATGTATTGCCCTGAAAAATAGATTAACATCTAAATCAAAAAATTAAATATGAGAAGAATAACATGTACCTCAGAGTTGTTTAATAAGCGTAATTTAGGTTGTCTCTTTATGAAATCATCATAAACAGGCAAAATTTGATGTGGCTTTGATTAAAGATATTTAATGAACATTTCAAAATGATTTTTAAATGTTTCCCTTTTATTATTTATTATATTAAAATATGAACATATACTTGAATTTTGAGTATAACCAGAAATATTCTATTATAATTACCCCAATGGCATGGTGTTGTCCTATGCAAATAATACATATATTTCATGCAAATGGCATATTTATTTTATTTATTTAGTCTTTAATCTTTATGAGGTTCATTGTCCAAATACATCTTTCTGTATAAATGATAATTTTTGTGATCCAGTTATAGTTGTCAGTTACAATACCTGGCAGGAAACATACTCATCCAGACAGATCTGTTTTTACTACAAGTACATTCATCAACATAATGAACTCAGGTGATAAACTGGTAAATAGCCTAGAGAAAATGGGAAGAAGATATATATAAGTAAGTTTTATGTTATACAGCATTAGTGGTTTATGTTTTTATGTATTAACCAAGAAAAACAAAATGAATGCAGCTATCTTTATTCATTTACTTTAACATAGCTAGTGAGCACCTTCTTGTTGCCAGTTACTACTGTCTATAAACTAGGAATATAAAAGTGAGTGAGACATGCAGTCTCTCTTTTAATGGAATTTAACTTTGTGACAAGGATAGAAGATAGATTAGTAAGAACATCACACATGTTCAGTTAGTGATAAATGTGATCCAGATAATGACGTGGATGAGAATGATTGATAAAGTTTTTGCATGGAGAATGTAAACTTTTGTGGTTAGGGACAGCTAGCCCTCTCATTTAGCTTCCACTTATAAGTGAGAACATGTATTCTTTGTTTTTCCATTCCTGATAGACCTCATTTAGGATAATGGTCTCCAATTCCACTCAATTTGCTACGGTGTGTGTGTGTAAGAGTACATGTGTATGTATGTGTGTGTGTGCTTTATATATATATATATATTCATGCCTTTTGCTTACTTTTCTTTTTTTAATAATTTTATTAAATCACAATTGTGTACATTGGTGCAATCATAGGGCAGAATGTGCTTCATATACAATCAGAAACATTTTGATCGTACTGTGTGAGATGTCATTTCTTAGCTGGAAGACAATTTGACTGAGAT
>CAUYRH010115284.1:0-27763 GCA_963574655.1 Perodicticus potto | reverse complement strand
TTCTTCTTAGCAAAGTATCTCAAGAATGGAAGAAAAAGTATCCAATGTACTCAGCCCTACTATGAAGCTAATCTATAGCTTTCGTATGAAGGCTAAAACCCAGTTATAGCACAAGAAATGGGGAAAGGGGCAAGGGAGGGGAGGGGTGAGGATGGGTGGAGGGTGGGTGATTAGTGGGATCACACTTACGGTACATCTTACAAGGGTACAAGTGAAAATTACTAAAGGTAGAATATAAATGTCTTCATATAGTGATTAAAAGTCCATGTAGGCTATGTTAAATAGTTCAATGAAAATATTTCAGATTTTATATAAAGTCAGCACATTGTGCCCCATGATTGCACCAATGTACACAATTATGATTTAATAAAAATTAAAAAAAAGATTTTACCTTTTTTGATGAAAGCTCCTAACTGATTAGTTGTAGAAGGAAAATTTCTCAACATAAGAAAGGCTGTTTATGAAAAAAATCCACAGCTAACACTATATTGATAGGGAACAACTGAAATCTTTTCCAGTAAGATGTACTACATGGCAGGAATGCTCAGTCTTAACCAATTCTATTCAACATAGTCCTGGAAGACTATGTTGTTAGTAACAAGAGCAAACTTATCCTTTGAAGAGCAATCCCACTCCTAAGTATCTACCCAAAGGATAAAAAGTCATTTTATCAAAAAGATACCTGCAGTTAAATGTGTATCACAGCACAATTCACAATTGCAAAGATGTAGAATCAACTTAAGTGTCCATCAATCCACAAGTGGATTAAGTAAATGTAGTGTGGGTGAAGGACTCAGGTACAACTTGAACTTTACCTAACAAATGCAAATGATGTAACCTAATCATTTGTATCTTCATACTAATCTGAAATTAAAAAAGAAAAATAAAATGTAGTGGTGCGGCACCTGTGGCACAGTGAGTAGGGGGCCTGCACCATATACTGAGGGTGGTGGGTTCAAACCTGACCCCAGCCAAACTGCAACAAAAAATAGCCAGGCATTGTGGTGGGCACCTGTAGTCCCAGCTACTTGGAAGACTGAGGCAAGAGAATCACCTAACCCCAAGAGCTGGAGGTTGCTGTGAGCTGTGATGTCACAGCACTCTACTGAGGGCGACAAAGTGAGACTCTGTCTCTAAAAAAAAAGGAAGAAAAGAAAAAAGAAAATGTAGTGTGTATAAATTTACACTATGGAGTACTGCTGAGCCATGAAAACGAATGAAATAATTTCTTTTGCAGCAATTTGGATGGAACTGGAGACCATTATCCTAAGTAAAGTATTTCAGAAATAGAAAAACGAATACCACCTTACATGGTGATAATTGGAAGCTAATTAATGGGCACAAAGAGAGTCATTGGAAAATCAACCAGAAGGAAGAGGTGAGGAATGATGGGCAAAATGTATCTTTGGTGTGCAATGAACACTATTCAGTTGATGGGTGCACTAAAGACCCGGACTTAACTGTTATAAAGGGTTAGCATGTAACAAAAACATTTGTATTCTCAATATTTTAAAGTATAAAAAGCACAATCAGACAAGTGTAATAAAGGTATCCAAATCAGAGAGGGAGAAGTGAAATTATCTCCATTTGTAAATGACATGATTCTAAATGTGGAAAACTCCAAAGATTCCACAAAAAAACTGTTAGAACTAAAAAGGAATTCTGTGAAGTTGCATGATACAAAACCAAAATATAAAAATCAGTCACTTTTCTATAGACAGGTAAAAACCAAGCTGAAAAAGAAATCAAGAAAGTAATCTCATTTATCATAGCACACACACAATAAAAACTTAGGAAAAAACTTTAGCAAAGAAGGTGAATGATTTGTATACTGAAAACTGTAAAACATTGAAAAAAATTAAAAAAAAAGACATCTGTATTCACAGATTGAAAGAATTAGTATTGTTTTGGAGTAGAATGCTACCCAAAGCAATATACAGGCTTAACACATCCCTAGGAAAATTCCAATGGCATTCTTCAAGGAAACAGAGAAAAATCCTAAAATTTGTATGAAATGACAAAATACTTCAAATAGCCAAAGCAATACTGAGAAAGAAAAGCAAAGTTGTAGGCATTACATTTCTGGATTTAAAATTACATTATAAATCTATAGTAATCCAAACAGTATGGCATTGATACATAAACAGAAACATATACCAATAAAACACAAGAGAAAGCTCAGAAAGAAATCCAAACTTACAAGGTCAACTAGGCTTTTTTTTTTTTTTTTTTTCTTTTTTTCAGTTTTTGGCTGGGGCTGGGTTGGAACCCGCCACCTCCGGCATGTGGAGCCGGTGCCCTACTCCTTTGAGCCACAGTCACTGCTCAAGGTCAACTAGTTTTTGACAAGGTCACCAAAAGGATACACTGTAGAAAGGGTAGTATCTTCAATAAATGGTGCTGAGAAAACTGGATTTCCACATGTTAAAGACTAGAATTGGACCTTTATCTTATACCATGGGAAAAATTCAACTTAAAATGGATAGAGGACCTAAATGTAATTCTTGAAATTATAAAACACCTAAACAAGAAGATAGGGAAAAAATTCTATGACATTGGTATTGGCAGCGATTTTTTTGAACAGCACACCAAATGGCTGGGCTACAAAACCAAAAATAAATGAATTGCACTACATCAAACTACAAGCCTGCACAGCAAAGGAAATAGTCAATAAAATGAAAAGACAACCTATGGACAGGGTAAAAAGTTGCTTCAACCCACATATTTGATAAGGTGCTAATATCCCCTACTTTATAAAGAACTATGGCAACTCAATAGCAGAAAAATAATTAAAAATGGGCAAAGGACCTAAATAGATATTTCTCCCAAGAAAATATAAAAATGGCTAACATATATATGAAAAGGTGCTCAGCATCACTAATCAAGAAGGAAATGCACATTAAAAACTGTACGGCTATTACTAAAAAGACAAGCAGACAACACATGTTGTCGAGGGTGTGGAGAAAATGGAACCCTAGTACACTGCTGGCGGGACTGTAGATTGGTACAGCCATTATGGAAAACAGGGTGAAGGTTCCAAATGAAATTCAAAATAAGATGACTATGTGACCCAGCACATATCTTCTGGATATATACTCAAAGGGGATGAAAGCACCGTATCATAAAGATACCTGTACTCCCACGATCACTGCAGCACTAGTCAACATAGCCCACATATGGAAATAACTGCTAATGAGTGTCTATTAGCAGATGGATGGATAAAGAAACCATGATACATATACACAATGGAATATTTTTCAGCCCTAAAAAAGAATAAGATATTGCTATTTGCTACCAGGTGGATGATCCTATGACATTATGCTAAGTGACATAAGCCAGGCACAGAAAGAAAGACACTGCATGATCTCATGGATATGTGGAATTTAAAAGAAAAAACTCAAAAATATATCAAAACAGTAGTACCAGGGCAGGTGACGTGGGGGAAACGGGGAGGTATAAGTCAGAGCCTACAAGTATAAGATATGTAGGATGAACAAGTTTAGATTTTTCATGTACAACATAAAGACTATAGGTAACCAAATTATATTAGAAATTTCTGTTAACTAGATTTTGGCTGCTCTTGTCACAAAAAAGGAACTCTGCGAGGTGACAGATATGTCACTGTAGTAACCATTTTACTAGGTGCATCATGAGGTGAACCTCAAATATACACACAAAAAATTACTTTTTAAAAAATGTTGTAGATTTATTCTTTTTCTTCCAGTCTTCATTTTTTTTTCTTTTCTCTTCCTTAGGGCTCTCTGCTTCCTCTCCTTCCTCCAGCCCTTTACTCACACTGGACCAAGAGAACCCTGGTTCAGTTGCCTTGGGTGGAGATCCAGATGTTTAACTGCTCCCTAGATGACTGTGATACATGGATCTATTTGAGATATACTGATTCATCATACTAAAAAAAAACTTATGTTTATCTTTGAAACAGTCTTAATTCGACATCTAGAATTGTTATATGCAAGTAAATTCTTCTTATTATTTTTTTCAAGACACAGTCTCCCTTTGTCACCCTTAGTAGAGTGCTGTGGCCTCTTAGCTCACAGCAACCTCAAACTCTTGGGCTCAAGTGATTTTCATGCTTCAGTCTCCCAAGTAGCTGGGACTACAAGCACCCGCCACAATGCCTGGCTAGTTTTATAGACGACGTCTCGCTCTTGCTGAGGCTGGAACTCCTGAGCTCAGGTGATCCTCCCAACTTGGCCTCCCAGAGTGCTAGGATTACAGGTGTGAGCCACAACACCTGGCTGCAATTAAATTCTTAATAATGATTTTTGTCAATGACAAACAACATGCAATATGTAACAAACTTTATTGATGCCTGACTTTGGATGTCCCATGGACAGAAGGCTGTCAAGCACAGCACAGCTCATTATATGAACTGTCAGACACTCTTGGCCACCTCCTGGCTGGGCACCCTCCGCTGGTCCCTCCTCATATGGTGGCCAGTTCTCTGGGTTCTAGAGAGCCTGTGGTACTGGTACTGCTGAGAGCTTGTTCAAGATGCAGAATTCAGCCAGGTGCTGTGGCTCATGCCTGTAATCCTAGCACTCAGGGAGGCTGAGGTAGGTGGATTGCTTGAACTCATGAATTCGAGACCAGCCTGAGCAAAAGTGAGATCCTGGTCTCTACTCACAATAGAAAAACTGAGGCAAGAGGATCACTTGACCCCAAGAGTTGGAGGTTGCTGTGAGCCATATGATGTCAAGGCACTCTACCCAGGGTGACAGCTTGAGACTGTGTCTCAAAAAAAAAAAAAAAAAAAAAAGCAGAATTCTAGGCCTTGCCGCAGATCTCCTGAACTAGAATCAGCATCGTAATGAGGTGGCTCCTCACTGTCACCTTCTGGAGCAGTGCTTTAAAGCACCGATCTTTCGAGGTTTCTCGCTGAGTACCACTTTTGCTGCGTTCTTCAACTGTGTGAGTCTGGAGACCCTCAGCTCAGGGTGCCGGTGCCTCTGCTGGGGACAGTGCGGGAACTCACCTCCTTTTCCCACCACTGCACCTCTCGGAGCCGTCTCCATTCCATGTGGCGGGATGTGACGTCTTTGGAACCGTGCGCTGTTGGTGGAAGTGTTTCTCCGAGGAAGTTCAGTGCTGGTTAAACTAGCATGCTTTTGGATCTGCACTGCTACCTGAGTGCCAGCCGCGGTGGTGGGGTAAGGGTGGCACCGGACTCTCCTGCAGGGGGACTGTCTCGCCCTCTGGCTGCCAGCCTTTGCTCGGAGACAGCCTCTTCATTACAACGCTCGGGCCGTGACCGGCCTCTGTCGCTCCTTTCGCGAATATCCTCCTGACAGCCCAGGTTTCATAAACGTCCCCTTGATGAATGGAAGTGTCTGTATTCAGACAGGAACACGCCGAAGGCGGCTCGGACTGTTTCCCCCCTGCAGCTGCCTGTCATTTGTGGTGTTCTGTTCAGAAACCGCAGGGCTGGCGGTAACAGGCGGCTGTTTGCAGAGCTCCGGCTGTGATTAAGTCAGATTGGGTCCGCTCCCCGAGCGCGGGGAGGAAACTTACTGCCAGGCGCTGTGTGCGAGCCGGCGGGGCGGGGAAGCCAGCGCGCGGGTCAGTTTGCTGCACGGTCCTGCTGGAGAGGACGCGAAGGATCGGAGCCGCCCGGGGGCAGAGGAGGGGAGAGGCCGGGCCCCTGTGGCTGGGACGGGACACGGAAGGGACCCTCCGGAGCCACACCGCTCCACTCTGGTGGGAGAGTTAGTGGGCACTGTCACTACCCCTCCCCCACCCCCTGTGATTGAATGTCCCCGAAACGTCCCACCCCGAGGTTCATATCGCCTTCTACCCTGGTTCCCCTCACATCACTCACATCGATTCTTTTCTTAGAGCTGATCACAGTCCGAAGAAATTGTGTGGGTTTATTTGGTTACTTTCCTATGCTTTGTCTTCCCTACCAGAATTTAAGCTATGCGAGAACAGGGACCTTACTTTTCTCGCTCACGGCTGTTTCTTGTAATGCTAGAAAATATTAGGAGCGGTATTCATTTCCCGAGGCTGCTGTAAAAGAAGACCACAAACCAGCTGGCTTAAGAGAACAGAGAGGTGCTCGCTCACTGCTCAGGGGGCCAGAAGCCCCAAGTCAGCATATCAGGAAGACTGGTTCCTTCTGAGGGCTCCGAGGCACGTCTGTTCCCTGCCTGGCTTCCAGTCTCCGGGGCTCGCCAGCGGTGCTCAGCGTCGGTTCTGCGGCGTAGCCGTGTCCCTCCAGCCCCTGCCTCCGCTGCTGTGTGGCCTCCCCTGGCTGTGTCTCTGTGTGTCGTCTCTTCTTATAATACACAGGTGTTCGATTGGGTGTCTTCCCCATCCAGTAAGACCTCATCTCAACTATACGTCTGTAAAGACCCTATTTTCAAATAAGGGTCACATTCTGAGGTTCCAGCTAGAGGTAAACTTTGAGGGGCTGCTATCTGACCTACTACTGATGCTCAACAAACATTGTTGAATAAATGAGCCACATGGGTTTAAGCTCCAGAGGAAATAGGGGGCAAAAAGAAAGAAAGGGGCTGCCTTTGGGTCTAAATAATCCAGAGGGCAGCTTAGTCTTATTTGCCAAGTTCCAACACCCCATTATTCTCAGGTGCACCCCAGTAAGAAGACGCTGGGGATACACACTATTTTTTACTATGGGAAGGTTGGTGAATCTCTAAGCAAGGTGGCCATAATGCTGGCAAGGCTCTTGTACCAAACTTTTCAAGTGTAACAGGGGGATCTGACTGGACCCTGTATCTGGCGTCATAAGCTGAGTGAGTTTGGGGCACAAGCAAAAATGGACAAAAAAAAAAATGACAGCATCTCGAGAAAGTGTTTGAATTAAAAATTTGTTTGAAAAACCACCAAAATCAGCAGTATGATAAGCATGAGAATTTAGTTCGATTTCTTTATACTTCTATTAAAGTTTTTAGTTTTGAATTACATCTGAGCTAGGGGCCCTGTGATGATCTCAGTGCTCAGGCCTGGTTTAATCAGGCTTTATTAAGCCCCAATATTTCCCAAACCTCAATCTCTATAAAATGGAGGCCAGGGGAGATAGCAGCTCTCTCTAAACAACCAACAGTTTCTACTTACAGGTTTTGCCTTGTACACGTGTCATATGGTTCTGTGTATAATGCATACCCCTGTTTTGGGCCCAAACTTTCAGGAAAAAAACTTTTGTTTGAATTTTATAATTCAAATTTCTTTTTATTTATAGGTAGGTACTTGTTTTTTGTAGTATAAAGGAATTTTAGCATTTATTTTTTAACATAGAGTAATCCTTTTAGTGCATACACATAAATAAAACATTTAAAACTTTTATATAGATACGGAATTAGTACTACCCATGTACGATGCACATCCTTATTTTTCTCCCCAAGATTTAGGCAAAAATGTACACATTATACATGGAAAATTATAGTAGTTGAGCCATTAAAGTTAAGTACTTAAGTCTGTAAATTGATGGGTACAAGGTAAAGCCAAACCCAGGTTCAGGACCTGAGGAGTCATGATACAAAAGTCACCTTTCTTGAGGTCAGAGTTTCATCTCTAACAGATGATGAGGGCAAAGAGGAAGTCGTGGCAATGCAGGGCTCCTGGATGCCCTGAAGTCCAGTTAGAGCAAAGTAATGTCTCCTTTCTTCCACCCATAACATTTGGATATCCTGGGAGGACTCGCACGAGCTGGTCACAGCAGCTGAGCAGTGGCCTGGTCTGTGGATCTTTGGGTGGGTAATATTCTGGGAAGTTTTTTTTTCTGTGTGATTATTGTCTTGAGTGTCCCTTAACTTCTCTGTTGTTGGGTAGTACCTCCTCGTCTCAGTCATTCTTGAGATTGTTAATGCTCAAGGGGAAATTGTTCAGGGAAAAAGACAACAGTCTGGACAACTAATTGTAAGCTGGGCAAGAAATGACCCACTGGAAAGGGAGAGTCGTTAGGAACAAGATGGCTGATGGCGGTGGCAGGTGACAGCCAGGATAGGCTCATAGGATGTGTGAGTCTCTCCAGAGAAACAGTGAGGAAAAAGAATTCTCAGAAGACTGGACTGGGCTTCCTGAAGTTCTGTAGCATGGGTTTTCAGACTCTTAGGTATGGAAGACAAAAGTGACTTACAACAATTGAGGTGATGGGAAACTTGGATAGAACTACCCTAATACAAACACTTGCAAAGTTGCTGGCTTCTGAGACAACTCTATTCAAATTGTCTTCTGTTGTTGCATTTTTTCTACTCACTAGCCCACAGCTAATTCACTTCTGCAATTGATCTGAATGTTGCTTGGAAAGTGCCACATCAACCACCACAGCACCAGTGATGGGCAGTTGAGCAACTGAGGTCTGACAGCCAGCTTAAACAAAGCTGTGTGTGGGACTCACGGGGCGCTGGGGCTTTGCCAAGTCCTGAAGGGCAGGCAGTGGTGTTTACTCACAGAAGTACTGGCTGTGGTAAGGTATTGAATAGAAGAATAATTAGCATATGAGTTTTAAAGGGTTTCTTAATTTAGAGGAGTTGTATTTGTTTTTATTTAAATAACAGAGAATGTCCTATTCAGTGAACTCGGGGAATGAATGCTTCAAAGCCTGTGACTTCTCAGAACATAACTGCAAATTTGCACACATTTGCAATGTGTGATTGTGACACTCATGAGTCAAGTGGGAACATGGGCAATAGTAGTAACTGACCCGATGCACCCTCCCCTTATGGAGAGGAGACCTGCTCTGCTCTAGGGTGGTTGAGGTTCTTGCACCTGCCAGGCCTCTCTAGACACCTACTTAATCCCAAGACTCTGCGTCTGAGTCAAGGACATGCTTGGTCCCCAGCAGAAGGGTGGGGGAGTGTGAACTTTCTCTGGGCTCTGATAGCAGCTGGGGATTCCTTAGCTCCTTCTGGTCTCCTGCCACCCACAGCCTCCCTAGAGGCAGGATGAAAGAGCACCGCTTTGCTTTTACTTTCTTCTCTGGCTTTGATTTCCTCCTCTTCCTTTGTGTTTCTGAGCACTTTAAAACAAGCAAACAAATAAAATATGACTGCCACTCTTCCAAACCTTGATCTCCTTCCTGGTGTTTCTCCCTGTATTATCCCAACCGTTCTCCTGCTGACTTTCTCCTTACTGGTCAAGTTTTCTTTTCCCTCCTTGTATCAGTTAGGATTTGAGTTTGGCTGCTTCAAAGTAGAATGCATAATAGTGGCTCCAACTGGATCAAATTATATTTCCCTGTCATATAACAGTATGCGCTGACAGGTGATCAGAGGGATGGGGCAGACAGATCTGTGGGGATCCAGGGCCCCAGGATCTTTCTAGCTTGTCCTGTCATCCCTTCTGGGAGTTGCCCTTGTGCCCTTCATCAGTGTTAACTCTTCATGCTCCTCCCCCCCATTGGAAGAAGGAGGACGTGGAGGCTAAGTACCATGTGGTAGGTCTTGGAAATTGAACTCTGCACTTTTGCTCAAATCCTTTCGGCCACATCTAGGGGTGACAGAGGTTAGGAGATGAGATGTCTCCAGGTGGTGGCCAAGGGCTTGGTGAAAACTCCAGGAGCTCTATTATCAAAGGGAGGAAGTGGAAAATGATATGAGGGGCCAAGTAATAGGAGGTTGGCTTGTTAAAGTACTAGTGTGTGCAGGAGCAAGGAGGGGGGAAGAAATATGAGGTATTTCAGGAGGGATGTCTCAACAAGACAGCGCCAACCTTAGTGTGTGGCTGTCAGACAACATCTATAATTTATGCTTCTGGCTAGAAGATGAGCCTATCAATTCACTTTTAAAAATAAATATAATACTCCAAAAGGTCTTCTTCCTATTGAGTAAAATCCGAGAGTGCAAATCGATAATGACTTTCTGATGCATCTGCCTTACCCCTGTCAGGGCTGGGCCCACCTAGGGGTGCAGCTAAGTAGACGTGATGAATTTTAAACTCTTGACTCTTTTTCTAAGCTGCCATCAAGAGAGCAAGTTGTATAACATGGACATATTTCCAATCTGTTAGCCTAATAGTTAACTCCTTTTATACAGACTGGTAAATAGCCCTGGGATGCTAGTGAATTGTAATTATAGTCAAGAAGAAGAAAACAGTAACTGAGCCAGTTAACCGGATGTACAAAGCCGTACATCTCTTCAATCCCTTGGAGCAATCTGGTCCTTCAAAAGAATCTGCCATCCAGGATGCATCATTTCTACACTAGGGATCCTGAGTGAGCTCGTGCTGGGCGGCTCTGGTGAATGAGTGTGTGGGGTAAAAGTCCTTTGAAGTTCTGGGGGGTGCATTTTAGCGACTGGCTATTCCTTGTGGGTTCTCCTCCTATAATTGTGCATAGCAGGAGGACATGAAGAGTGTAACCTTCTTTTGAGGTGTGAAAATGCATTAACTTGTGCTATTATTTGGACATCTTGGCTTCTATTGGGGGGAGCGATATGGAATAATACACACGGGCTATTCTTTACTGCTAAGAGTTTTTATAACCTCCTGTTTTCTCCTCATTCCTAAAAAGTACCCTTGCAATCGCTTCTTTTCAGGTTATAAAAAATTAACTTGGTACCACAATTTACATATGCATATCTATACAGGATGGCCATCAAGTTTAAGCACAATTTTAATTGCACATGAACTTTATGGCCACCCTATACTTAAAAAATTGCGGGGGGGGGGACGGTTAATATATGTCAGAATAAAGCACTAACTTTTTTTTTTCAGAACTGCGTTCAATCATTTATTAAACAGTGACTGTGTGCTCAGCCCTGTGCTGCATTTAAGAAGACACATATGGGCTCGGTGACTGTAGGTCAGTGGTTAGGGTGCCGGCCACATACACTGGTGCTGGTGGGTTCTAACCCAGCCCGGGCCTGCTAAACAACAATGGCAACTACAACAAAGAAATAGCTGGGCCTTGTGACAAGTGCCTGTAAACCCTGCTACTTGGGAGGCTGAGGCAACAGAATTGCTTGAGCCCAAGAGTTTGAGGTTGCTGTGAGCTATGAAGCCACCGTACTCTACTGAGGGCAACATTGCGAGATTCTGTCTCCAAAAAAAAAAAAAAAAAAAAAAGACACATATGACATGCCCTTAAGAAACTCACTTATGAGTAAGATGAATTAAAGTTACTATATTGATTGCATGGCTTCTTGGATATATAAAGAAGGAAGAAACGATTTATAATTCATACACCTTAAACAGACATAAAGGATAATTTGCATGATAAAAATATTAAAGAGAGAATATACTTTTATCATAGGCCTATCAATCAAAACTTTAAATTATTCTGTTAAAGGCTCTCAATACGGGATTTCATTGTAGTTTTATTGTATCTGGAGAAACTGTTGTATGCTGCTGCTACCAACCCCATAGACTGACCAAGTGTGGTCTTTACCTTTCTCTTTTCACATTCTTTTACAGTGAGAAAGGTATCTCTCCTCCTGTCCAAGATTAATTTCTGTCCATTTTTTTCTGAGTCTCATCTATCCCTACTCATCCAAGATTTCTGTTTTAGATCTTTGTCCCCTTTCCTGTTTCTATAGGAGGTTCCCTGTGTACTGAAGTAAATTCCACCAAGATGTCAACATGCTGTAAACTCCCCATAATAAAAAAGGTTCTCTTTTTATGCTCCATCTCCCCCCTGTAAATGGCCCATATCTTGCCTTCTTTTTGTAATCAATGTTCTAGAATGAGTTACTTACACAGATTTTCTCCTATTCTTCTATGTCATTGCAGCTCTCTATAAATCCAGCCTCTTCACTTTACTGGAAAGATTGCCATCAATTCACTAATTACCTCCTTGTTGCACGGCTGATGAATACTTTTCATTTTGATTTTCCTTAAGTTCTCTACAACACTGATGCCATTGCCCACTCTTTCTTTCTAACTTAAAAGCTACACAAATGCAATTCACGCTGAAGGCAAACCATTACGTCAATAGTGGAGGTATGTGAAGTGTTCTTTCCGGCCCCTTCTCTCTGACTCTCTACCCTTGCTTTCTTTTCTTTCTTTTTCTTTTCGAGACAGAATCTCACTTTATCACCCTCAGTAGAGTGCTGTGGCGTCACAGCTCACAGCAACCTCCAACTCCTGTGCTTAGGCTTGCCTCTACCTCCCGAGTAGCTGGAACTACAGGTGCCTGCCATAATGCCCAGCTATTTTTTTGTTGCAGTTTGGCTGGGGCCAGGTTCGAAACCGCCACCCTGAGTATATGGAGCTGGCTCCTTACCCACTGAGCCACAGGCACGGCCCCACTATTGCTTTCTTAAGGATCTTTTTTTGACCATTTCTTGTGTATCCTTTTAGCCATACTCAATTTAGATTCCACATCGAAAAAACCCACAATGATATCATACTACACATATTGTTCTCCCATCTGCCTTTTTCTGAACATTTTCATGTATCTGCACATACTAGTTCTTTCTTGGTAACTGCAGCATATTATTGTAAACTTCTCCTCCTGGGAAGATCCTGCTCCCAGACCATAGCAGGGGCTCTCCTTCCCTATGCAGCTATTTTCTCGGGCTCTTCTGCGAGGTTCAGTTCCTGCTCTGAGTCTCAGCTCTTCTTACTCTCACCTTCTTCGATCACTCCCATCATCACTGTTATATGCTGTTGACTCTAATCTTCATCCTCGTCCAGATCTCTCATCTAACCTCTGAAATTCAGCTTGCTATTTCCTATTTCCACCTGAATATACTGCAAAAACCTGGAATTCAAAACATCAGGAACTCAGCTCATTATCCTCTTCTGTTCCCATGTCCCAAACCTATGGCTTCTCTCTGGTTTCCTATCACAGGGAATGCTATACCCATCCAACAAAGTGCTAATGTCACATTCAAGGGGGCAACCTTAATTTCTCTTTGTTTTCAGCCTTTACACGTAATCACCAATTATCACTCCTAAATATTTTTTGAAAAGAACCACTTATTTACTTATTTATATCCCCATGATTATTCCCCTAATATAAGCCACCATAATTCCTCTTCACATTATTATAATAAGCCTCCTAATCGATAACCATAGAATGATGTTTCTAAGACACAAGATATGACAAGCCTGAATTTCTTCATGTCTCCAATAAAAGCCTTCAAAGCCCAAACTTTTTGTTTTTCTGGTCTCATATCTCATCACTTTGTGCCTGAATTCTACATAAGCTGGAATGGACTTCTTTTGGAGGTCTAAATGAATCAGACCATCTCTCAATTCTGGGTTTTTGCTCACTTTGTTCCCTTCCCCAGAATCCTTCTCATCACCCACATTCCCTTTCTGCAACCTGACCAACCCCTATTCAACTTCTGTTCTCAACTGCATATCATTTCCTCCAGCAAGATTTTCCTAAATCTGGTTCTCTGCCCATTTCACAGATCTACTTATAACCCCCTTCCCACTGTCTCCCATCACGCATATTACACGTCTAATGATATTACTTTGCAAATTGGGTTTCCATGTCTTCATCTACCAGGGTAAACTTGCTGAAGACAATAGTCCCAGTGATCTTTGCAGCTCTCACAATCTGCCCCTACCACCTAGGCAGAATAGATTCTCATTAAATATTTATAGAGGAATTCCGTACCAGGAAATAATGTCTTAACTTAATGAGAACTGACGATCCTTTCCTGATTTTCTTTCTGGTGATTGAAATGAGAGGCACCTCTGCTGTATCCTTCCCTTCTCCCAACTCCACATATTCTTAAATGCTGGATCTTGTTATTTCTTCAAGGGACTCAAGTTTGACTACTAGATTCCTAGATTTTCAATAGAATCAGCAAATGCCTAACAGTTTTTTCTAGCTTTGCCCTAGTTGATGTATACATCTCTTGTGTGATGGTGTCTTCCTAGGCGCACAGGGCCCAAGGCCATGTTTGCCCTCGGAAACCTCTATATGTGCAACTTGTCATGGACATGAGGCTGTAGGATCATTCTGGCTCTCAGTGGACTCCTTCATCATAGCAAACAGACAATGTGGCATTGGTGTAGCAAAGAAAAGAGTCCTAAACTTCTCAATAGTTAGTTACATTCCAAAAAAGAAACTGGAAGGGTGATAAGAATGTAAAATGTCCGGGAAAATAAAAACTACCCAGCATTTACTGCATGGGTAAAAATTAACTATTAGAAGAAAAAATGGGTATGGCCAGAAAGCTGATGAGTCTCTAGAGCTCTCTTTGCATGCTGGTACCCTAGGGTCATACGTATCCTGGATTTAATTACTAGGATAATCCTGGGGCCAAGACAGGGCAGCTTGCTGAATTCCTTGAGGTTTGACTTAGGGATGGAGAGATGTAATAAATCCATGAAATATGTGAAATGTAAAATACTCAGGACTTCTGATAGAATTTGAAGTATGAGTGAGAGACGTTGAGAATAGATTTTTAGCTTAGAGAACTAAATAGATGGTGGCTCCACAAAAAGTGTAGAAATGGAGTAGGGTTGAAGTTTGGAGAGGAATAACAGATTTTAGACATTTTCAGTTTGATTTCCCTATGGCTTATTCAGGTGAAGCCAGCCATTAATATAAATGGTTATGAAGCTCATGAGATATATTGTGCTAGGGATAAAGATCTGGGGAGTCCTTGGCATATAAATTGTAACTGAAATCTGGAAATAGAAAAAAATTGGCACTTAATTTTCTCTATAACTGGTAGTTCAGGCAAGGGTTCCCCATTCAGTGCTGCTATAACTTTTCATGAAATTTCCTCCCAGGTCCTACTCCTTCCTGGGTCCAGCATCATTTCCTGAAACCCCAGCACATTTACTATTCACCCTCTGGTCTCAGAAACTCTGGTGCCGCTTTCTGGCTGTGTGGAGAACTTGGGAATGAACTTCCTGAGGAAACAGCAAAGGATCTGCCATAAAAGCAGGAGGGGACCTGGGAAGCTAAGGTGAGAGAGCTTCAAGAAAGAGGGGAGGTGAAAGAGCAACTCCTTTGGATTTTCTTCAGATCTGGTAAAATCTAGGTCACCTTGGATTCATTCTCCCAGTAGATAGTGACCATGGTTGCCTGATTGCTTACTGTCTGCTATGATATTTTTCATCTTTGGTGAAGTTTCTAGAAGGAGCCATCATGAAGTGAGGTGAAAGGTTTCCCTGGGGGAAGTATAATACCTGGGGGGACTGACATCATGGGAACTTGCATTTAAGTGGCTCCCATTGACCACAAAGATGAATACCTGTTACTTGGAATGATTTTTGACCCTATGGTTCGACTAGTTTACAAAAGCAAGCACTAAATTTTCAGTTTAGGAAAGCTCTCAAGTAAGGTGAGAAATTGACACCCTCAGTCTACCTTTTGAGGAAGGAGTTCAGGATTGAAGTAAAGATCGCGGGTAGAGTAGAAAGCCAGGGAGGTCTGTTTTGCACATCACTTTGTAATTCTTTTTTAAAAAGTCATTTTTCATTTTGTTGACTGCTGTGTTTATAAGGCTGTGTCCCAATGTTCTGTACAAATATAATCTAATCGAAATTACTTGGTGTGGCAAAAATGACCCCAAGTGCATGCCTTACAGGTTGGGGACAGGATGGTGCAGACAGCAGGGGCAGCGGCTCTTGTTTAAGCTGCTTGTGGCCATGTTTGTTTTAAGCACAATGGACAAGCAGTTATTGACCATAGGCATTGTGTCGGGGGCTTCCCACACACATATTGTTGTGTAGGTATCATTAGTTCCATTTTTCCCAGGAGGGAACAAACAATTAGAGAGATGAACTTGTCCAAGGCCACACCACGTAGGTTACAAATGTTCCAAGTCATGAAGTCCCCAGTAGGGGAAGATTTAAGCAAATGATGAAGCGTACACTTGACTGGTGGAACACAATGCCTTTATCAGAGCATGGTTTTTGTTTCAATGCCAATAACCACAATATTTTTCTAGCGAGATACTGATGTTTGTCTTTTTTCCTTACTTGCTCAAATGAGTCACAGACTTCTAAAAGTTTAAAAAGGTAATTGAATAAACTGTCCTTGTAAAAGCACTCTGGGCTTCAGAAGGCTTGACTGTTTCAGTTTATGTTAAAGACAGAGAATTATATTTTAAAGAAAATTGTGTGTTGTTTTTGATAAAGCATAAACACTAAAAAACACGGGCACAGTTTCAGACTGGTATGCTTAGCTGGCTGATGGCTGTGATCGGTTTGCGGTAATGACTCTTCTACTTGCCAGGTAAAAGAGAGTTCTGTAGGATCTTAACTGGTGAAGGAGAACAGACTGGACCAGGGACCTTCACATGTAATTCCACACTGTTTTCAGAAACCAGTGCCTTAACTTAAATGGCTGTGCATGAACACTGTGTTACTCACCGTTGGTTAAGAAAGGACCTACAGAAGACCATAGGAAGCAGCAAAAACTGAAGCTATGTAACTGCCAGCAGTATTTTACCTCTCTGAGTGCTTCTGTGTCCTTTGCTGGTTCCTCTGCACCTTCCAGACTTCACTGCTTTCCTGGGCTAGAATCCACTTCTTTTCTCCATCTGTATTCACTTACTGAGCCATCGTATCCCAGCTCAGCAAGTACCATCTGGGAGCTGGTGACCTTCAAAGCTAAATCTTTAGCTCATCTTCTCCTCCAAAATCCAGACTCGTATCTAATGGCCTCTTTGAAATTTTCTCTTAATTACTAATGGACTTCCTAAACTCGACATGTCCCAAATGGCATGATCACTCAATCACCAATCTTCCACTTTCTACCAGCCCAGCCCATTCTCTCTGTATCTTAGTAAAAATCTGTCTTTCCAGTTTCTCAGGCTGAAGAACTCTTGAGTCATCCTTCACTCTGCTCTTTCTCTTGTCTCCACATTGAAACCATCAACAAATTCTATTGGCTCTATCACCAAAATGTATCTATTTAGAAGCCACTGGCAGCTTACCTGGCCTATCTCTATTAGTCTAGTTCAAGCCACTATCTTCCCTTATCACTCTTGTCACTACAACCTATTCTCAACATAGCAGAGTGGTCCTTTCAAATGAGATTTAGAAGATATTATGTTTTTCCGCTCAAAATCCATAAGGTGGCTTCTTTATCTCTGGAACATAAGTCAAAATCCCTATCGGGGTCTGTAATACTCCCCCTGGCCTGCTTTTCCCTGCCCCCATCTCCTCTTTGATATTATCTCTTCCCACCCTCCCTGACTCACTTCTCTCCAGGCAGCCATTGAACAAGCCAGACACTCTCTCTAAGACACTTTGTTAAAACTCAGATTTCTAGGTCTCACCCTAGAATTTCTGATGCAACAGGTTAGAGGTATGACTGGTTAATTTGCATTTCTCAAAGATTCCAAGTAATGTTGCTGCGGTTGCAGGGATCCCACCTTGAGACCTACTTGGTGCTCTGCTTTTTAAACATTTTTCATTTTTTTCTAGCTTTAGGTGTAATTGACAAACAGAAATGGAACGTATTCAAGGTGTACAATATGATTTGATATCTATCATGTTTGGGCTGAAGCTCTCTTCAATTGTGATAAATTAAATTTGGCCTAGAGCTGTCTCCTGACATATTTTAAGTTCAGTCTGAAGGTTTCTGCATTCGTACCAAACTGTAACTTAACGGCGTATGTAAACTGACTGTAACCTACTCTTGTAACACGTACCTGAGTTTCAGTCCGCTTACAAGCAGCCAGCTAGTCAAATGGTGTTTAAATCAGGCAAACCAGTCGGACTGTTTCTGTATCTCACTTGCACTTTCTGTATGTCTTTTTCCTTTTCCTGTCTATAATTTTTCCAGCCATGCCACAGCCCTGGAGTAGCTCTGACCCTACTCTGTTTTGGGGGTGCTGCTTGAGTCTCTGGGTGGGTGGGGAGAGGCTCTGATTTACAGCGTTTGCTGATGTCTGTGATGTAAATGCTACCAGTACGGCTAATTTGAAGCCACCAACATAATGTCAGCTGATCACACAATTCCTGAAACTTACCAGCCAACTCTTTTGAGTACAACACTGTCACCACTGGTATAGAACAGCTCTTCAGGACCTGCTTGGGGAACAGAGTTGAGGAAGGGAGCCATTACTCATTGGGTACCTACTATGTCCCAGTCACTATTCTGGTCACTCACATAAAATGTTTCAGTTGGTCCTAATAATAAATCAATAAAATTATGTCTGGAAATTTTCATTTTTTTTGATGAGAAAGTTGACAAATGAAATTACTTCTCTGGGTCACACAACTGAGATTTGAAACCAAACAGACTGAGCCCAAAGTTCCTCCAACTCCCCCCTCCCCAAATAATAACTTGGTCCTCTTTGGGTGGCACCGTATCACTGGGGACATTGTCCCAGGGCTAGGAAAGATTTGGTGCCAGGTAACCCATGATCTATATATATTCTGATCTTAGAGGTGACAAATGCTATTCAGTTGGCTTTGGGGAAATGCATTCTGATGGGTAAACCTTTTTGTAAAGTAGGCTGGCTGTGTGGGGGCTGCAGCTCTTAGCGCTGATCACAGCCCACAGGCCCAGTGCAGCCAGAGAACATGTCCTTCCCTGGTTACTGGCTGATGGTCCAGGAACAAGTAAGTGCAGATCAAAGGAGGCTGAAAAGCTCATATATTGAGAATTCTGGTGCCAGGTGCTGAAATAACCTTCCTTTGAGGGCATATAAATTCCCTCAATTGATGGAACAGAAGTTGCTCCAGGCAAAGGCCCCACTTGTTTCCTTGCTTAATTGCTTCACTATCCTCCTTCTGGATGGAGCTTCAATCACTGCTCTTTCTAAGCTTGGAGCCCCTGGGACAGGTTTCCACTGGCAAGCTTTGCATGCAACTAGAGTGATTATACAGGCATCAAAATTGCTTTCCTCAGGCCTTTTTTCAAGCCAAACTCAGTTTCTGTGCCTCCAAATCATCTGGAACGCTGCCCTCTGCCTCATAATCCTGTGCTGGTCAACACCTGGTCTTAGGCTGGGCAGTCAAGCTACCTGGCCTAGGTGGAAAGACTCTAGGCACTAAATGTTATTTAATATATAGACCTTGTGCTGACCCAGAAGTCCAAGACGATGCAATGCCAAGTCCAGGGTGATAAAAAATCACGTGGCAAGTTCTGAGCTGCTTTGCTCTTCAAATGTTTTATTAGGCTATTTGATGCAGAGCTTCTGGACTCTCGCTGTCCTGAGGCATTTCAATGGGGCCTAAAGTGGCAGAGGAGAGGTAACTCCAAAGAGAAGCAGGGACAGCTCTGTCTCTCTTCTATAGTTGGGCAAACAGAGGAGATTCCACTTCTCTTATCATTGTACATTCTTCTAGGGTGAGTATAGTGGAAAACTAGAAGAGGGAGACATTGCTTTGGAGATCAGAGAATGCTTTCTGGAAAGTTTAAGCATTGGTTTTAGAGATATAGTTATGAGGATGTGCTAGGCAGGAGGAAGGGAGAGACCCAAGACAGCTGTATACTCAGAACCTCCAAATGTCACAACGTTTTTTTACTCTGTAAAGAGTAAGAATGAAGTCAAGGTCATCAAAAAAAATGGAGTTCTTCTAACTTATTATGCCCCTCCCAAGTCCTACTTGTAATCCTCAAGGTGGACTGAGAACTGTGCTGCCATTTCCCATTCTCCTGGTGAGGCCTCCTATCCCTCAAATCCAGAGAAGGGAAAGGGATGTCATGTTTGGTCTGATACGAATCTGCTCAGAGAAGGAGCGAAGGCTAATTTTTTAGAGCTCATGTGACTGCTTCTTACCTGCAGGTCTTTGAAAAAACCTAACAACAGAGAATCAAAAGCCACCTTTACTACAAAAAAACCTTAGTGTGGAGGGTGGTCATGTGACTACAGACAAGATGGCCTACCAATGTAGCCCAGACTAAGCCCACTCACCCACCCCAGCACTGACAAGAGGGGTGGCAGTTTTTGGCCCCTAGTGCCAAAGAAGCAGGGTACTGGAGAACCAGCCTCATTTTATTCTTCCAATTGCCACTTCCTTTCCCTGGGGTAGAGTGAGAAAGGGTAGGGTGAGTCAGACCTGTTACCTGTTCCTTCTACCCAGGAGGTCAGGAGTAAGGAAGAAGCACACAGCCCCAGAGGTATGCATTAGTCAGAGAAAGAAAATGTAGCTGGGGTTATGGTTGTGGGCCATGTCCTCACAGAGCAGGGCCATCATGAAACATTTCCAGCAGGGCATTTCTTTCCTCCCTTTGCATGAGATGGGGAAGGCAGATCTTGAGTGGGTTCCAGTGACAGTCTTTGGGCAGTCAGGAGTATGAACAGGTGGGAGAGAAAGAAAGGCCCTGACTCAGCAAGAGACAACTGGGGCCTCTGAGGCTTTGGAAGTAAAGCTGACTTGACTTGACTCCATCTCTCCAGGACCTTATTAAAAGAGAAAAAAGGATAACGGGGATTTTGCAGGACAAGAGTAGAATAAGGCTGAGTTTGGGCTGTCTTTTGCATCCAAAAGAAAAAGAAGGACCAAATATGGAACTGGACTTCATTTCTAAGCATGAACCTTCATCACTTTCATTGGTAGCCATCTGGCATGCAGTGTTTCCGTGACATTTCTCAAAAATGATTGGAAACCTCCAACAGTTTCTTTGGCACTACCGCTGAGAAGCCTCCATCCTTAGCAATGTGCTAGGAATAGTCAAGGCTCAACATAGGCAGGTAACAATACTCATATTAACTGTACCTTTTCCAATTCCAGTATAAAGAAGCCCTCATCTCTATGTGATACTTTCAGCTACATATTCAGAAATTCTTTGTTTTGCCTCCTCGTGAGGCTACTTGAAAGAGATGCCAGTAATAGGGAAGAATAACAAACACCACATATAAAACTCCTTCCCTCCTTTGGGTTTCCATGTCACTGTACTCATATATCTCCATAGGACTTACTATATGGTACTATAATTATCCGTGTACACGTCTGTCTCTTCCAGTATATTTTAGCACTTAGAGGAGTGAAAATGTCCATTTCATGTATGTATCACCATCCCTAGGCATAGATGCTCAAGAAAGACTTGTAGGGACACATTTTTCAGTTTTATGCTTTCTACCCTTAATACAGTTGGTTCATAATGGGTAAACCAATCACCTGTTTTCAGAATATAAATGAAATTATTAACTCTTTAAAAAATAGATGATTCTGAAGAGGATTTTCCACCCTAGGAAGTATGGCTCTTTCTGAAGGTCTATGAGAGGAACCAAGCCAATACCCAACGCAGGTCTGACCAAGAGCCCCGGGATACTTTCCATAGCACAAAAGTGCTCTGGTGTTCTAGCCAACATGTAAAGTTGGCAATCAACTTGATGAACTTAATCCAAGAATTTATTCAGGCTTTTAAGACATCAAACTGAATCTCTCAGCGTTTTAGTATGAAAAAATATACACATGAATAAAATCACACACACAAAGATTTGAGAGGCTGATAAAAAAGTTTATAATGATCATGTCGTGAGAAGTTTACACTAGAGAGAAGAGAAAACATACATAACCAAGATTTGGACAGAGCTAAGCTCTGAAGAACAGAGCTCTTGTAACATTATATGAGAAAAGCCTTGTGATTGAGTAGATAGTTTCTGTTGATTTGTTAGTATGAGTAAAACTGCACTTGTCATGTATTTCTAAACCTGCTGCCCTGGGTGAGCACGCATACCCTCTGCGCCCTAACACTTGGTGATGGCAATGGCTAAGTGAAATGGACACATCTCTACATCTCAGGTCATATAATGGCTACATTATGAGTAACAATGTTTGGCACAGAGAATTTCCTGGGCAAGTGCAAAACTCGGGCTCTATCTTGAAGACGTCATAAAGGGTTTGACTTGAATCAAATTTTCGTAAAGAAGTTTTCAGACCATTAATGCTGTGATGTGGAGTTGCTTCACTAGTAGGTGATGCTTCCTGAAGCTTTCTAGGTGTGGATGCTATTTGTTTGAGTTGACATTTGGACAGCCTCCTCCAGAATCTCCCTTGCAGACATTTCACTATTAAAATGCACATATAAATACAGGGTGTACATAAAGTTTGTGTGCAACTTAAGATAATGTGCAATTTAAAATTGCAGATAAATTTAGTGGCCATCCTGTAGAAAGAAATTTTGGGATATCTGGATACGACATGCATTTTCTATTTTATTGTCCCCCAACAACAATATTCAGTTTGTTAAACTAGCTAGATGTCACCTCTAAAAGGCAATGTATCCCAAGTTCGGAATCCAAATAGTCTACTTTTAAAACCAAAGGTCATTGTTTAAGGTTCCCTTGGGGGATCCTTAGAACCCAGATTGATTGACCTTGACTTAAGAAATCAGAGTTTTAACTTATGAAAATATCTTTTATAAGGGAATTTCAAAGACCCATGCTTCCTTTGATAATCAAATAAGGAAACGCATAGTAATCATTTGATAATTTTTTATAATTAGAATTATGAAAAATGCTGAGAACAAGGGTATACCTATAAGTGAGTCCTATAGAACTCTTCCCTTCAAAAGTCTGAGTATTTTTCATTTCAATTAAATAATCAATGGAAAAGAACTAATGGTTTCTTACCTTGAAGATCTAAAGCTTAAAAGGAAAGGAGTAGTTTTTGAATTGTATATAGAAAGTTATTTTGAATCATATTTTAGAAATATTTTATAGCAGGTTATACAGGCATTTTTCTTACATCTTGAGTTTTCATAATGCACATTATTAAGCATCAAATCAAATCAATCAATTAATTAAAGAACACAAATTGAGTTGTTTGGACCAATTATGTAGAATAAGTTTGAAATCCTTGACTGGCACCACTAAAGTAAATAAAAGCTCTGTACACAGAGTTAAAGTGCTTCGTGTGAGAAGCTGGCCTTTGTTTTCTCACTTGTCATTGGTGGTTGGCATGGAACTGCCAGCCATGATATTGGGGGCAAAGAGATGAGTCATCATCTTAGTGTGTGGCCTTAGGAGCTAATGACAACATGTATACCTTTGTTTGACCAGCTTATTTTTAGCTTGCAATAATGAAATACACTTACACAATTAAAAACACTTGTTATTGAAAGCCCTAAAAGTACACACATTTTATTGTGTAAATATAAAATTCTCTTGCTTTTAACAGATTTTCTTCCATTAAAGCAATCATTATTTTAACATTTTATGATAACCTGATACTTTGTAAGTTGGGACACTCATATTGTTAAAAAATATGTTATTTTTTTTAAAATTAAGAGTTCTCTACTTACACTCTTATAAATGCTGATTGAATGGAAAAATGTTAATAACTCAATTAACTATATCCATAGTTAGAGCTTGGATGTTCAGACTATGATGCCATTGTGATAGGATGGCAATTCATCTGGTGGCAGCAATCTCCTTATTTAAAACACTCCATACTTGTTGTCAAAAGTCAATGTGTAAGACTCTCTGTGTCTTGAGCATCCTTTCTGAATTTTTTTTCTTTCTGTCTGCTATAATATTTGGCTCCTAGATAGTTGAAAATAGGCACTTTCATTCTGCCATACCATTTTTAAAATATTGTTACCTTTATTTAGAACACCCTTTGTTATCTTTTCAGTATGGCAACATTTGCTCATTTGGGCCAGTTTAATTTTCATGTTCTCCAGAATGTTCTTCTTTAAGAAAAATCAGTTATCCTTCATGTCATGCTGATCATGGCACTATCATTGGACTATTGTCCTTTGAAAGTTCCACAGTGGAATGATATTGCAGATTTTGGAGTCAGATATAGGAATACATGTATAGGTTCATCTCTCAGAAGTTGGCTGTGTGGGATCTTAGACAAGTTATTTAACCACTCTTAATCTCATTTTACTTAAGGCAAAATGAGATTAGCTGCCCTCCAAGAAATTTTTGAGGCCTGGGGATAAAAGACAATATATAGCATGGTTTCTATTATATAATAGACAATAAATCTTTTAGTAAATGGTTATGATTATTTTTAGTGTATATGTGTCTTAGGGTCAGAGACTGCCTTCTTCATGTTCATAAGTTCAACATGTCAAAATCCAGAGCAGGGTAGTAGCTTACCAAATGTAAGTGATTGAATGAATGAATGGCAAAGTCTCAGACAGAAAAGTAAAGTCGCCTTTCCTGAGTACTTAGCTTACCAGCTATACTTTTAAGGTAATGAAAAGACATCATATCCATTTTCAAAGCCTGTTGTAATTTGAAGAGAAAACAAGCAGGTTATTCAATTAGTCAAGAGACTGATACTCAAGAACTTGGGAAGTTTGATTCTTTCTTTTTTTATTAAATAATTAAGAGGTAGATCATGTATACATTAATGCATTTATGGGGTAAAATGTGCTGATTTCATATATAATTTGGAATGCTTGTACTGGTTATATATATCCCTCACCTCATTTACTTAATTATTGTGTTAAGACATTTATACTCTATTTAATAGATCCGACATGTACCCTTGCAATATACACCATAGGTGTGAGCCTGCCATTCACCCTCCCTCCATCTAACTTCCCCCCTCTCCTTCCATTTCCCCCCTTCATCCTGGGCCATAGTTGTGACCTACTCTTCATATGAAAGTGTGAGTGATTGTAAATTGGTTTTATAATAGTACTGAGTACATTGGATACTTTTTCTTCCATTCTCAAGATACTTTACTAAGTAGGATATGTTCCAGCTCCATCCATATAAACATAAAAGAGGTAAAGTCTCCATTTTTTTAAGGCTGCATAATATTCCATGGTATACATATACCACAATTTATTAATCCATTCATGGGTCAATGGGTACTTGGGCTTCCTCCATGACTTGGCTATTATGAATTGAGCTGCAATGAACAATCTGCTGCAAACATGTTTGTTATAAAATGATTTTTGGTCTTTTGGATATGCTCTTAGTAGAGGAATTGCAGGATTGAACAGCAGGTCTACTTCTAGATCCCTGAGTATTCTCCATACTTCTTTCCAAAAGGGACGTATTAACTTAAATTCCTACCAGCAGTGCAGAAGTGTTCCCTTTTCTACACATCCACGCCAACATCTGTAGTTTTGGGATTTTGTTATGTGAGCCACTCTTACTGGAGTTAGATGATATCTCAAAGTGGTTTTGGTTTACATTTCTCTGATGATTAAAGATGATGAGCATTTTTTCATGTGTTTGTAGACCATGCACCTATCTTTTTCAGAGAAGCTTCTGTTTAAGTCCCTTGCCCACCATGAAATGGGATTACTTATTATTTTCTTATTAATACGTTTGAGTTCTCTGTGGATTCTGGTTATCAAACCGTTGTCAGAAACATAACCTGCAAATATACTTTCCCATTCTCAGGGCTGTCTGCTTGATTTATTTACCATGTTCTTGGCTGTGCAGAAGCTTTTTGAAGAAAAGATTAACTGTATCCCATCATCACTGGGTGTGTCTTAACCAGGAATTGTTTAGAAATATTTGCCATTACTTTTCTGATAATTTGGGAGAGGAAATGGAAAGATATGATAATCCCAGAAACATCTAAAAAATCAACAGTCATCAGTATGCTTGCCTACTAAAGGTGGGAATTTTACTTTAGAAATTATATCCTAGAGATGGCTTTAAAACTAGAAAACTAATGGACCAGGTAAGAGGGTTATAGGATCATAACCCTTGATTCCTAAATCCTAGGCCATTGTATTGCGTCCCCTGACTGTGATGGTTAATTTTATATATCAACTTGGCTAAGACTCAGTGCCCAGTTATTTGTTTGACATCATTCTGAATGGTTCTGTGAGAGTGTTTTTGGATGAGATTTACATTTAAATCAGTGATCTCTGAGTAAAGCAGATTGCCCTTCATATGGGGGTGGGCCTCATACAGGCAGCTGGAGACTTGAGTAGAACATAAGGATGACCTTCCCAGACGTAAGAGGGAATAATCTAGCACATGGCCTTTGGACTTGAACTATGACTCTTTCCTAGGCCTCCAGCCTTCCGGGCTTCTTCCATCAGATTTTGGACTACCTAGACCTCCACAATCATGTGAGTCAATTTGTTAAAATAAATCTCGCTCTGTCTCTCTCTCTTTACACACACACACACACATGCGTGCGCGCATGTACACATACACGCACACACACACATCCTATTGCTTCTGTTTCTCTTCAAAACCCTGGAGTAATATGGTGAATAAGACCTATAATTTTATAAATTGATGATTATTATATTACTTTTTTCTTGCAAAACCATTAAGGAAACTTAGCCCAACTTTCACCCAATGATTTTCGGATTGTTAATGCATTGAATTCTGTATCTGTCCAATGGAAGGCCTACATTAGAGTTGCCTGAGAAGTTTATAAAATTTCATATTTTTAGGTTCTACCTCAGATATATTGAACAGAATCTCTAAGGGGTGGTACTTGATGATCTGTATCCTTGAGGTTCTTCTAATTCCTGTGCACCTAAAAGGCTGAGAACCACTGGTTTCTACCAATGTATTTCTGATTGCTTGGATAGTGAAATTACTGAAGAGGAGATTATTATAACTAAGATCAAAACTAGTAGCTAAAGAAGGAATCAGCAGCAGGAATAACATTTAGATGTTAAATTCTGTGTGGATTTTATATTTCCTTCTACATATGGGATGTGGGGGATTATGCATTTCTTTTAAATATGAGATCTAGTTGTTGTTGGATGTGATTATATGACAGATTCGAATTTAAGACATCATAGAAATAGCCTCAGTTGCTATTCTTTGATTCAAAGGGAAATGGGGAAATTACTAAGGGGATATGCCAAAGATGTACGTGACTGAGGCACATAGAGAAGGGAAAGGTGGTTGGGTGGCGACTGTAACCTGGGACCTGGTTTAGAAATACGGCCACAAGGACTGATGGAGCACATGTGGTATCCTCTTTGTGGCTGTGGCCAATCTTTAATTCTCTAAAGAAAAGTAGGGGAAGAGGGAGAAGGATGGACCCTGTCTCTGTTGTGTAGATGCCAATGTAATGCACAGCATATGGCATATGTTTTTCATCAACATTATGCCAAAAAGATTTTGACCCACCTAGTTGCAGAAATGAGTAGGTTTGCAAAACAATTATCATATGGAATAGATTATGAAGAAGGTCATCTAAGCATCTGGCTTACTGAAGCTCCACATTTGCTATAACTCTAGGACCTAAGAATAGCAATTCCCATAACAGATTAAGGTCAGTAACATATGAAGAACGACTTATTTTCACCCAGGGTGACCCGTGTAGTTATTAACATGGTATTGATTTCCTGTTTGCTTTTTCTGAGTTGACATGGAAAATGATCTTTAACCTCTAGAAAAGTCATGAAGACTAAATAGTCAGACAAGTGAATGTTGATGAAAGAACCTAATTCTTTATATTCACTTTGACTTTTCTATGAGCTATTCATATGGGCTGATTAATTTTTCACTGGTTAAGTTCAAAGTGATGACAAATAGTAAAGTTCAGCTTAAAGAGCTTGGAAGCTCCATTTTCTCTTTTATATCCAGAAATTTTTGGAAATAAGGACACCATGCAAAATCCTTAAAAATTTAGACTACATAAGATATTTTTAAATTAAAGGAAGTAGACTGACATGTTTTCTGTTCATATAAATACAGTCAAACTATTTAGCTATTTTAGCCAGGCCTGTTAATTTTTGGACCTATAAATTCTAAATTTTTTTGTAAAACCTTTGGGAAGTGGCTCGGCGCCTATGGCTCAACGGGCTAAGGTGTCAGCCACGTACACCTGAGCTGGCGGGTTCGAATCCAGCCTGGGCCTGCCAAACAACAATGACAGCTGCAACCAAAAAATGGCCGGGCATTGTGGTGGGCACCTATAGTCCCAGCTACTTGGGAGGCAGAGGCAGGAGACTCGCTTGAGCCCAGGAATTGGAGGTTGCTGTGAGCTGTGATGCCACGGTAGGGTGACAGCTTGAGGC
>CAUYRH010115283.1:0-11495 GCA_963574655.1 Perodicticus potto | reverse complement strand
AATATCCTTTCTCGGAGCTGAACTACAACATGAGTTACTTCCTTTATTCAATTTTTCCTTTTCCTCTCTCTTTCCAACCTCTTCCTTCTCCTCTCTCCCTCCTTTGCTCTTCCTCTCCCTTTCTTCCTCTTTCTCTTCTTTCTTTTTCTCTCTTCCCTCCTCCTTCCTTTATTTGTTCCTCATTCTCTATCAACCTTCATCCCTACCTCCATCACTCTCTCTGTTTCTAACTCATCTTTATTCCATCCCCTCCTCCCTCTGTCTTCCTTCCTTCCTTCCTTTCCCTTCCTTCCTTCTTTCCTTCCTTCCTTCCTTCCCTCCTTCCTTCCTTTCTCTCTCTCTCTCTTCCTGTATCTTCCTTCCCATTCCTTCCCTCCTCTTTCTTTTTCTCTCTCTCTCCCTTCATCCCTCCCTCCATCTCCCTCTTTGTTTCTTTCTCTGTATCTGCTTTCTTCTTTCCCTTCCTCGGTCTTCCTTCCTTCCTTCCCTCCTTCCTTCCTTCCTTCCTTTCCCCATCCCTCCCTCCCTCCTTCTCCCTCCCTCCCTCCCTCCCTCCCTCCCCCCCCCCCTCTCTCTCTCCATCATCTTCTATTTAGCAAACATTGGCACTTCTGGGACCACCGTTTCCATCTCTCAGCTGTTCTCTTGTACTCTACATTGATTGTAGAGTATAATTTCATTGCTAGTATTCAAGGTCACTATTTCCCTAAGAAAAGTTCTTTTCCATTACCAAATGCCCCTCTGCTTTCTCCCCAGTTACTTAGGGAACTTATAGCATCCTCATGGTTGTATGAAGACCCAAGAGCCCTCTACTGTGCTACAAATAGCACTGTGATTTGCACCCAGGAATACTGTTGTTCACCTCTGCCTGTTTCCTTAAACTCTTGGAAGTAGAGTTAGGTTTCATGAGGATGATGAGTTTGCAGCTATGAGCTCACAGCCTTGGAATTGCTTTCCTGCAGAGAGTCCCCTTGGGACACACTTGTACCTTCCAGCCCGGCAGAGTGGGAGTCTCCTGTCACTCACCGCCATGGTCACTTATGCTCAACACTCACCATCTTTCTGCTTCTGCCCCAAAATCCACCATGTACCACCCTGCAATCCTCCCAAGAGGCATCAACGATTAACACATAACAGGCCACAAGAAAGGTCATCCTACTTTGCAGCAGAAAATCCCTCCAGATGTCTTTGCTGTTCAGTGTCTAAATATTCTAAAGTTCATTTTGAATAGGCCTTAATCCGTCAGCAAATAACAGTAGAACCCCTGTCAGTTGACCCCTCAAGCAGCGTAGCAAACTGGTCAACACTCGGACATGGTGAATGTAAGGAACCAGGCCTGCTGTGCTGATACACACACGTGGTGTACGAGTGGTCTGTGAAAATTAGGGCAAGTGAAGGAGGGGGTCAGTGTACGGACGTGGTCAGCTGGGGGGGTCTTCTGGGAGAATGGAGACCAAAGACCCCATTCTTGGCAAGGGAAAGCACCCCCAGAAAAAGGGGAAAATTGAAAAGTAGGCTGAGTGAGTTGGAACAAAGAAAAGTCAGCTACTTTATATTGAAGTTAGCCATTGCTAGCAAGCTTCTTGCCTTTTCTGAAATTCTAGCCTGTTGGGGATACAGCTGAAAAACACCTTGCTGGGTCTGTGAGCTCTCTGAGGAGAGTAATGGCCACAGAAGAGATTACGGCAAGTCCTAGAAAAGATATATCTTCTAGGGCGTTTCCTGCCCATTAAACAGGCAAAGCAGATACCCAGTGTGGAGATTTGCATTTGCCTGGGGCAGAGACCAAGGGAGTAGCTTGAGGTCTGAGATATGGGCAGAAGAGCTTATATCCCTTATAGCAGAGGAAGATCCTCTGTGGTGGTGATGGGAGGAAAATGCCTCCCTCCCACCGAACCCTCAGAGGAGATTAACGCTGGTGGCATTTTACTCTACAGAGAACTAGGGAAGTTTAATACCTCCCTAGAAATCTGTGTGTGTGACCTCAAGTGGGAGGCTATCCCAATACAAGGCTCAGATTTCAGATTTCTAAAGGCTACCCTTATGGTTAATAATAATAACAATAGGAGCTGATATGATCAATCCCAGAAACTGCTGACATCTTTGTTCCCTCCCTCATCTTACCCTCTGGGCAAATAGACTTCAATAAAATCAGAGTGGAGCAAACACTCTAGGCCATTGCCGGAATCCCACAATGGGCAACGGACCCCTGAGCTCCAACCTTTAATTCTACTCTGTGTCTCTTGTCTTTGTTTATTGTCACTTCTAACTCTGTATTTCTTCAGTTGCCGCCAGTTTCCACAGTTCTCAGCCCCCGCTGCTCTCAGGGCAGGACCCCAGCAAGGGTCTGCTGTATGACACTGATCCCTTTGACCCCAAAGAAACAAAAATCCAGGAGACTCTCCCATATGTTTTCCTTTTTGCTTTAAAAGTACAGTTTTATAAAAGACTATAACTGCACCACCCTCAGGTAGTGGGTGCCCCCAGGGGCACATGGTCATTCCTTCCAAGCCTGGGCCCACCAGCTTCTGAAGTCCAGGGCAACATATATGGTAGCCAAATATATACTTCCTTCTTTTTTCTTTCTCTCCAGGATCTGAAGGGGTCATATTTTAGGCAACAGAAAAATGCAATGAATTTGAAGTATTTTTAAGAGATGAGTGATAGCCAGTTGTGTTGAAAAGGCTATCCCCTTCACCTTGGTTTCTAAGTTGAAGATTTCCTGCAAAGAGGATCTTCAGAAAGATCATCGCCAACCTGACTGTAAACACGCGTAAGAATGTTCCTCATGACCTGACATGATTGTAGTTTTTTTGAGAAACCTATGTAATGCTGCTTGTCCATGGCTGATGCCCACTGGTCCATTTGTCCATCTGTTTTTGCTTCCAGGGTGCTGCAGATAAGCCCGTGCAAATGTCACAGGTGTTTGTAAGAGTCCTTTGGACGTGATCTTCACATTTTCCATGTTCCAGCTGTGTTCCTCAATTTGTGTGCCTTCCACAAGAAATATTTCTGAACTACAACTGTTCCTGTCTCCCTGGGTTTTTTTTTTTTTTTTTTTGCTTAATTTAAGATGGCATTTCCGGATTTCAGACGAATGAAACATTCATTCTGGATGTACTTTTGGTTGGTCGTCTGGAGATATTTGGGGCTGTCATAAGTGTGGAGAGGGTAAATCTTACTGGCTTCTCATGGGTAGGATCCCGGCATGTTGCTTAGCCCTCCACTGGTGCACAGGACTCCCCACACACAGAGTCCTCCAGACCCACATGTGAGCAGAGTTGGCATTGAGGAACATCAACCTACTTCCTTCTAAGATTTTTCTAAACCTAAAGTGTTTACCTTTAGATTTACAATATAATCTATGTGGACTTCTATTTTGTTGTATGTTTAATTTTTACAGGAAAAGGATCACATCCTTGCTTTTTTCTGACATATTAATGTGATAAATTACACCCGTAGATTTTTTTTTTTTAGTGCTTTTTTAGACTAAGCATTATTTACTACTTGACTGAATGACTAGAGCTATTTTATTAGTACTCTGTATTTGGCGGTCTTTTAAATTCCTATGAAAACACAATCCAACTTATAAATCAAGTTTTCAAGATTATGACGGTTTCTCAAAATAAGTAAACATGTTCGTCTTTTTCTAGGCTCCGAGATAGTTTATACAGCATGGAAATTAACTCGTCATGGTCAATTTAACAAAACTTCCCTTAAAATTGCCCAGACATGGCTACTTGTACGAGAAGAGGCCTTGGAAAGATTCGGAACTTCTCTCATGATTATGAGTCAGCAAATGTTTTCTATTTCTGCAGATGTTGAACCAAGCGAGCATTTTTTCAACACTTCCCGTACTGTTTGCAAAAGGTTCTTCCAAAATATTTACTTTTAAAATTGTGTCCATGGCTCAGCGCCTGTAGCTCAGCAGCTAGGGCACCAGCTACATACACCAGAGTTGGCAGGTTCGAACCAGGCCCAGGCCTGCCAAACAACAATAACAACTGAAACCAAAAATAGCCGGGCATTGTGGCGGGCGCCTGTAGTCCAAGCTACTTGGGAGGCTGAGGCAAGAGGATCTCTTAAGCCCAAGAATTTGAGGTTGCTGTGAGCTGTGATGCCATAGCACTGTACCAAGGGCAGCATAGTGAGACTCTGTCTCAAATAAATAAAATAAAATAGTGTACAAATGTCTACTCTTTTAATTTTGATTTTGTACAATTATGTTTTCTCTAATCGAAGGTTTATTCAAAAAAAACCCCAACAATTGGATTTATTTCTTATTCCCAGTTAGTAGTTCTGTTTTTTGTTTAACATTTGTGAATTTCTTCCTACTATTTGCTTTTTTGTTGTTGTTATTGTTGGGGATTCATTTAGGGTACAAAGAACCAGGTCACACTGATTGCATTTGTTAGGCGAAGTACCTCTTATAGTTGTGCCCTGGGGTTGTTTTAATTTAAAAAACATTTGAACTAGATAATTTCCTCGCAGACTTAAGTTTTTCCTTCTGGTAGTACGTTAGCTATCTGCCTCGGTTTTATAGGTGGCAATCACACTGTAATCATTTTCCCAGATTATATATAAATTCTGTTAAATTGACCGTGATAAATCAATTCCCCATGGTATATCATTCAAGCTTACATTTATTCCCTGAACAAGTTACGTAGGAGAATGCTTCTTGTTAAAAATATCGGATGTGACACTGGTTGTTATTTCTTTTTTTAATTTGCTTGTTCCTTTTTAAGATTCACTATCAATGTCTAGATTTATTGTATCATGGTTAAAGAAGATGACAATCAATTCTTGCTTCAAGTAGCATATTAAATGCCTTCCCGTCTCCTTTGGATAAAATCAATGTTTTTTTAAGTGGTTAATGGCTGATGAGAGAAAAGATTGTTGTTTACATAATGTGTAACGTTTAAGAGAAGCCTCATAAATCATCCATTAGACACATTTGTGGGTTGTTTTTTTTTTTTGAGACAGAGTCTCACTAAGTGCCCCTCTGTAGAGTGTGGTAGCATCACAGCTCACAGCATCCTAAAATCTTGGGCATAAGCAATTTTCTTGCCTCAGCTTCCCAAGTAGCTAGGACTGCAGGTACCCACCACAACACCCAGCTATTTTTTATTGCAGTTGTCATTGTTTAGCTGGCCCAGTTTGGATTCAAATCCACAAGCCTTGGAGTATGTGGCTGGCACTGTAACCACTGTGCTACGGGTGCCAACCCCATTAGACACATTTGTTGATATATTTGCAGTAAAGACAAAGAAGATTATAAAATATGACTGCATCTCTATTTCTGTCCTTCCCTCTGTATATGTGATTTTTTTTTTGAGACAGAGTCTCACTATGTCACCCCTGTAGAGTGCTGTAGCGTCACAGCTCACAACAACCTCAAACTCTTGGGCATAAGCGATTCTCTTGCCTCAGCTTCCCACGTAGCTGGGACTACAGGCGCCCACCACAACACCCGGCTATTTTTTGTTGCAGTTGTCATTGTTGTTTAGCTGACCCCGGGTCGGGTTCAAACCCACAGCCCAGGTGAATGTGGCTGGTGCTGTAAATGTTGTGCTACTGGCACTGAGCTTATAATAGATGATTTTAATATGCTTTACATAACCGTGGCTAATGCACAAAGGATCCTTACTCGTGCATCTCAGATGTGAATTCTACACTTTACTCCCTAATGCCTCTTGTGTGAATTCTCATAGTCACAAAAAATATATCAACACAATAATCTCTACCTTTTTATACCACTTATGTGCTAATATAAATATGTCTCTGCCCATCCTTCATGAAATAAAGATATTGCATACAGATTATTATAAACTTGCATAGTTTCATAAACATTTACAACCATTATTTACTTTTTTTTTCCGTAGAGACAGAGTCTCACTTTATTGCCCTCTGTAGAGTGCTGTGGCATCACAGCTCACAGCAACCTCCAACTCCTGGGCTTAGGCGATTCTCTTGCCTCAGCTCCCGAGTAGCTGGGACTACAGGTGCATGCCACAACGCCCAGCTATTTTTTCATTGCAGTTTGTCTGGGGCCAGGTTTGAACCTGCCACCCTCAGTATATGGGTTCGGTGCCCTACTCACTGAGCCACAGGCATGGCCTTACAACCATTATTTACTTCTGATCCTAAGTTTTTACTTGTTTCTTGCTTTGCTAACGTTCACCTTAAGTTCTGTGTTGTATAACACTCGGTCAACATCCAACAACTTTTTTTATGACAAACGTCCTAAGCACTTTCATGTTTGATTTTTTTCCTATTCTTTCTTATTTGAATTTTTTCCTATTCTTTCATGTTTGATTTTTTTTCCTATCGCCTTCCCACTGTGTGATAAACTTGTCTGAGCATAAAAGCTTTGAGCCCTGAAATTGTGATTTCAGGACTCCACACATTCTCTGTTTCCTGACTTTTGACTTGTAATGCAGAAGTCTGAAGTCATCCAGATTTGTTTTTTGATTTTCCCTGTGCAGGTGTCGGGGTCCCACCCTGAGAGCACTGTGCGCTGAGACCTGTGGAAACTGGTGGCGATTGAGTGACAAAATATAAAGTTAGGAGCAACGGTAAAGACAGACAAGAGTCATAGAGTACAATTAAAAGTGGAGCTCAGGAGTCTGTTGCCCATCGTGGGATTCCAGCAATACCCAGAGTGTTTGCTCCACTCTGATTTTATTGAAGTCTATTTGCCCAGAGGGTAAGATGAGGGAGGGAACAAAGATGTCAGCAGTTTCTCAGATTGATCATATCAGCTCCTATTGTTATTATTATTAACCTTAAGGATAGCCTTGAGGAATTTGAAATCTGAGCCTTGTATTGGGAGAGCCTCCTGCTTGAGGTCAAGCACAGATTTCTAGGGAGATGTTAAACTTCCCTAGTTCTCTGTAGAGTAAAATGCCACCGGTGTTAATCTCCTCTGTGGGATCGGTGGGGGGAAGGCATTTTCCTCCCATCACCACCACAAAGGATCTTCCTCTGCTATAAGGGATATAAGCTCTTCTGCCCATATCTCAGACCTCAAGCTACACCCTTGGTCTCTGCCCCAGGCAAATGCAAATCTCCACACTGGGTATGTGCTTTGCCTGTTTAATGGGCAGGAAACGCCCTAGAACATGTATCTTTTCTAGGAATTGCCATAATCCCTCTATGGCCATTACTCTCTTCAAAGAGCTCACAGACCCAGCAGGGTGCTTGTCAGCTGTATCCCCAACAGGCCAGAATTTCAGAAAAGGTAGGAAGCTTGCTAGCAATGGCTAGCTCAAATGTAAACTAGCTGACTCTTCTTTGTTCCAATTCACTCAGTTTATGTTTTAGTTTTCCTCTTTTTCTGGGGGTGCTTTCCTTTGCCAAGAATGGGGTCTTTGGTCCCCATGCCCCCAGCATGCAGGCCGATCTACATTACTTTTTCTTGTATGCACATGGAAATCTTTTTCATTTCAACTTTGAAAATTCCTGTCTCTCTCTCTCTCTCAATAAATATATGTTTTCTTATTTATTATTTAGCTTTCTTGTGCTTGGTGATCCTCATTTTTTCCCTGCACCTCTTCACCCCAGATAATCTTCAAATGCATCTTTGGTAATTGAGACCATTTCATTGGTGTGGACCTTTTCGTTAGCTGCCATTTCTATGTTGCACGTTTGCTTTTCCCAAATGCTGGAAAGATCCTCACACTTTTTTCCAAAGCGCGGATTCTGCGACTGATCCCACGGTCTCTCTAAAAGGTTAATATTCATTCTGTTTTTATTTCCTGCTAACATTTCCATCATCTTGTTCCGTTCCCCTTGTACACAGCCAGATCCTTCGGTGCTGGCTTGGCACAATGTTCTATCAATGTGTTTATGTTCTCCTGCGTTTCACTGAAGGCACACAGGGATCTTTTTCAGATTTGCCTGCAGTTTGCTGCCGTGAGTCCCAAGTACAGAACTTGACAGTGATGCCTTCAACCTGAGTTGAGAAATATTTTTGCAGGACCCACGCTGGTTTTATTTTACACCGTGTGTTCACATTTCACCAAGAGAAGGGCTCTCACACCCAGAGGGCCCTTGGGAATGGCTGGGCCCTTCCCCGTTTACCCAGCTAACAACTGCCTTCCTAACAGCAGGCCAGTCTAGCTGTTTGCATCACTCATGCAACGATTTCTCGAGGGACACAGGCGGGACACCCCTGCCAGGTGAATCCCTAGTTCTTTCCACCATGGAATGAATCTGTCCACCTGCCATTCCCAGTCTCCTTTCCTCCCTCAGGCACCTTCCTTCCCTGGAACCACCTCTGACTCTAACTTGGCAGCCCATTCTGAGAACAGCCCGTGCACGTGCCTCGGGAATCCTCCAGATCACCATCCCGTGATTCTGTCTTCCAAGCTGCTCACTTTCAATGCCACCACCTCAAATATTTTTTTTTTGTAGAGATAGAGTCTCACTTTATGGCCCTCAGTAGAGAGCTGTGGTGTCACAGCTCACAGCAACCTCCAACTCCGGGGCTTAGGCTATTTTCCTGCCTCAGACTCCCAAGCAGCTGGGACCACAATGCCCAGCTATTTTTTTGTTGTTATAGTTTGGCCAGGGCCGGGTTCGAACCTGCTACCCTCGGTATATGGGGCCAGCGCCCCACCACTGAGCCATAAGCTGCACCACCCCAAGTATTTTTAAGAAAACAACCAGAAAGACAGGCTGATCTCTCCTCTTGCCTCCAGCTGGCTGTCACCTCTGGGAACGTCTTCTCTGAGCTCCCAGGAGAGGAAGGGACGCTCCCCTGCTTCTGGGACAGCCCCACACAAAAACAAACAACTGACAAGCTTTGCTGGAGTGGAGGACGATCACACAGAACAGCAGCACAAACTCACCCAGGTTACAGGTGTTCATTCCATTCTGCCGAAAATTCCGACTTTTCTTTTCTTTCTTTGAGACAGTCTCACTATGTCACCCTCAGTAGAGTGCTGTGGCATCACAGCTCACAGCAACAGCAAACTCTTGGGCTTAAGCGATTCTTTTGCCTCAGCCTCCCAAGTAGCTGGGACTACAGGCCACTAGCACAACACCCGGCTATTTTGTTGTTGTTACAGTTGCTTAGGCAGCCTGGGTCAGGTTCGAACCCACCACCCTCGGGGTATGTGGCTGGTACCGTAAACACTGTGGTACAAGTGTGAGCCAAGAGCTCCGACTTCTCAAAGCTGTTCTGCTCAGGAAGACACGGCCTGGACACCCACTCTCACCTCCTCACAACATCGCGCCCTTTCTGTGCTGAGGACCATGGAGAAATGCCTCCCACCCCATTCCCATCCCACTGCAAATTTATCAGAGATCAAGATGGGATAAAGAAGATGCAAGCTCCTATCTGCGTGGTGGCCTCACAATTATAGCCACCTGTGTTTTCACACCTGTCACCCCTGTGCAGACCAAATGCCTCTCCTGGGTTCACAGTCCAGGGAAACTTTTGAACTCCACAAAGCAAATCCCAACCCTGTGTTTATATCATTAACCCCAACTGTGCCGTGCACGCTCTCATCTGTCACCTGCAAGTGAATTCTATTTATTAAAAAAGGAAGAAAGGTTGGTGGGGCACAGTGGCTCACGCCTGTAATCCCAGCTCTTGGGGAGGCCGAGGCAGGCGGATCACTTGAGCTCAGGAGTTCAAGAACATCCTGAGCAAGAACGAGACCCTGTCTCTATGAAAAGTAGCTGGGTGAGGTGGCAGGAGCCTGTAGTCCCAGCTACTCGGGAGGCTGAGGCAGGAGACTCAGTTGACACCAAGAGTTTGAGGTTGCTGTGAGCTATGACACTATGGCACTCTACAGAGGGTGATAGAGACTCTGTCTCAAAGAAAAAAAGGAGGAAAAGAAGAAGAAAGGAAAATAACACCTTATTTCCTCTTCTCCCCACTAAAAGTATCGCTATTTCCTTGGACGGCTAAACCAAGTGGCATCCAGAAGGCACAAGCATTTAGCCAGTGATCGGCTGCAAATCACAATATTCCCGGAACCCTACTGTGTCTCTCTCTACAATGGGAAGTGTCCTCATGCCAGGCTTTAAGGCATGATGTGCAATACAGAACTGGACAGTGGAGAGTCTGGGTGTGATTGCGCCCGACTAGAAGAACAGACACCTCACAGATCCCAACGTGGAGTTTCTGCATCAGTCTTCACTCAAATCCTACTCGGCAGTTTCAAGTCAAGCGGCGTGCAGCCCCCAGGCTCCTATCTCCCTGGCCCCCAAGCTCTGCTTCTGCGGCACCTCACACCCTCCCTGAACAGGCCCTGACGTTACCATGACTCACGAGCTCTCATCGCCTATAGCAGTAAAACAGGAGAGCTCCAGAGGAGACTGGGATGCCAGCTCTGTCATGCACCTACCCACAGAGGCTTGGTAAACATACCAGGACAGTGTCCAACCCCACAGGAATCACGAGTTTTAAATGAGTGAGTATATATCAAAGCTTATCCTGGTGCCACCCAAGGGCAGGCCACTTGTTAGGGGCCGTCGGGCTACTCCGGCTCTGCAGGCCCCAGGCACCTGGTTGGCATGGACTTCTGTGTTCTTGGCACTTGGGAAAATCCCCTAAATCTTTCACACACACACACACACACACATCCAGGCGTGTTTCTTGCTCCACCTGGCCGGCGTCCTTTCCTGGCTAAGGTCCCTACCTCGGCCATTCCTTCACACAGAAATCAAGGAAAACAGAAAAACACACCTCAAACCTAGACATCCCCAGAACAGAACCCCAGACAGAACACCCATATACGTTTTATTGGAAACGTTCGACAGGAAGACACACATCCAAGAAAGAAATACAGGCACCTTCTCTTAGCCTTAGATGATGCTACCAACCCCGGCAGGAATTTCTACAACGCTCAGCTTAGTTGAGTGACCGTTGCTTTTCACAGTTTCTTTTTTCTTCCTCACTCAATAAAATCTGAATTTTGAATTCTGATAGTTGATAGAATGAGCAGTAACTACACATAATATTATTATTATTATTTTTGAGACAGAGTTGCACTATGTTGTCATCACTAGAGCACTGTGGCGTCACAGGTCACAGCAACCTCAAACTTTTGGGCTTAAGCAATTCTCTTGCCTGAGCACCCTGAGTAGCTGGGACTACAGGCACCTGCCACAATGCCTGGCTATTTTTGTTGTTGTTATTGTTGTTGCAGATATCATTGTTGCTTAGCTGGTCCAAGCTGGGTTAGAACCCGCCAGCCTCGGTGTATGTGGCCGGCGCTGTAACCACTGAGCTACGGGTGCCACCACAATATTATTATTGTTTTGTTTTGTTTTTTTGAGACAGAGCCTCAAGTTGTCACCCTGGATAGAGTGCTGTGGCATCACTGCTCACAGCAACCTCCAATTCCTGGGCTCAAGCGAGTCTCCTGCCTCCACCTCCCAAGTAGCTGGGACTACAGGCACCCACCACAACACCCGGCCATTTTTTGGTTGCAGCCGTCATTGTTGTCTGGCGGGCCCGGGCTGGATTCGAACCTGCCAGC
>CAUYRH010115281.1:0-12722 GCA_963574655.1 Perodicticus potto | reverse complement strand
CCCTGTTCCTGAAAGGCCCCTGAATGGACACCCGAGCTCAGCTATCGAGACATCACACATCACTACCTCGTAATTACAGGAACGTTGATAATTCTCATTGAGCACAGGACGGAATCCTGAGTGCAGAAAGTTAACATCTGATGAGCTTCACAGTAAAGGTCATTGGGGTATGAGCAATGAGTGCTTCTGGAGGGTTGGGTATTTGTGTGTGTGTGTGTGTGTTTCTTAATCAATGTTATTTTTAAAAAATCATCATGGGCTCGGTGCCCGTAGCACGGTAGTTACAGGGCCAGCCACATACACAGGGCATGGCAGGTTTGAACCCGGCCCAGGCCAGCTAAACAATGGCTAAGCAACAAAAAAATAGCCGGGCATTGTGGTGGGTGCCTGTAGTCCCAGCTACTTGGGAGGCTGAGGCAGGAGGATTGCTTGAGCCCAAGAGTTGGAGGTTGCTGTGAGCTGTGACGCCACAGCACTCTAACCAAGGGTGACATAGTGAGACTGTCTCAAAAAAAAAAAAAATTAATCATGACTGGATTTCCTGCCTGTAATCTTTTCTCTAGTTTCCTTTCTGCTTTTTTAAAAAGGGAGGTGACCTCTGTGTATGATTCATGAAGTGAAATTACTTCACTGTTGCTCTTCGCGTCCCTGACCGGCTGTCTGTAACTCTGCCCTCTTCCCCCCCAGCATGAGGAGCGTCCTTCTGTTCTGGGCAGCTGCAATCTTTCTGCTGGGAGATCTCACGTGTCCTGGGCAAGCAGGAGTCGGTAAGAGCCCGCTCAGAGGTGTGGCCAGTCACCTGTGTGTGTGTGTGTGTATGAGGCGCCCTTTATTTTAACATCCACTCCTGGCGTTTTGTCTGGGGGTCTTCTTTGCAACCACGCTGCTTTCTTTGTAAAGGTTGCACGGTGAGTCTCTACTGTCAAGTGGCATTGAGTTCAGTTCTGCTAAGCCTGTGGCAAGCTGCCTTTCCTTACTGGGGTGCAGGATTAGGCTTCAAGGGGGATAAAGGGGGGGAAAGGGGCTCTTTTGGCTGAATGGACTATGCACGCTTACTTTGCCAGTGGTCTCATGGGTCTTTATGCCTCCAGAAAGGTGGAATGATGCTTTTGTTGGAAAATTAGCATCCTTTTACCTGTCAGGAGGTTGCACGGCAAAGGGGCCCCTGTGATGGATGGGCAAGGGTCACCCCACCATGAGCCCCAGGAAAGGTCATGGGGTGATCAAATCCACAGAGGACACAACGGAACTGTGTCCAGCCAGATTTTAGGTGTTTCAGGAGGTGACAGGGGCCATGCACATCTGTACTTTCCGGGAATGATTACAGATGTCACCTTGCTGTGTCCACACTTGTGCCTGGAATTTCTCCAGAAAGTCTGTTGCCAGGCTCCGAATTCCTATATTCAGCTTTGTTTAAAAGGTCCCAGAGGAAAAGTCAGAAGGGGAAAGTCCAGCTACGGCCAAGTGAGCAGAGCAGGTCCTGCCCGGGAGAGCTGAGATTTAACTCCCAAGTTGACGCGCGTTAAGGCCGCTTGAGTTCCGAACGGTCCCTGTGTGTCAGCCGTGATGCCCCCAGTTGATCTCGGGAGGCTGTGCCAGGCTGTTGCCCGCACCCCTGGCTTCCTAAGGGTCCACAGAGAGGTGCAGGACCAAAGTCCTTCTGTCCACCAGCCACCTATCCAGAGAGATGGGGAGTTTTGCTGTGTAATCTGAGCTCTTTGCTGCACGAACAGCCATGCATGTCAGGCCATTTCTTGAGTTTCTTTCCTTTGCTCCTGATAATCCCAACCTTGAGTTTTATCATTATTATTATTATTTTTAATGATTGTGGGTATATACCACTTCTATACATTTACAGGGTCTATGTGAAGTTTTAATGGGCCACAGAGACCCATTTAAACCAATCAGGCTAATTGGAATTTCCATCGCCTCTTTATGAAAGGAAATTCCAATTCCACTTTTTAAGTTACTTTAAAGTATATCCCGACGTATTGTTGAGTGTCGTAACTGTATTGTGCTAAGAAATATTATTTATTGTATTCATCTATGAACTGTCCCCCCTGTATCCCACCCCCATGCTTCCCACAGCCTGTTGTAACCTCTATTCTCTCCTCTGTCACCGTGACATCAATATTTGTTTGTTTTTTTAGAGACAGTGTTATTACTCTGGCTCGGGGCAATCCCCCCACCTCAGCCTCCCAGAGTGCTAGGATTCCAGGCGTGAGCCACCACGCCCGGCCATGACATCAATTGTTTTTGACATTTAGCTCCCTCACGTGAGTGAGAACATGAAAGATTTAGCTTATTTGAATCGTTTTTAAGGTTTAGCTCCCTCACGTGAGCGAGAACATGGGAGATTTAGCTTTTCTCACTTAGCACAACATTCTCCCCTTCTATCCGCGTTGCTGCAAATGGCAACATTTCATTCTTTCTACCGCTATAGAATATTCCATCGTGTGCATGTACCACAATTTCTTCATCCATTCACAGTGTTGGTGGGCACTGAGGTTGTTTCCAAATCCGGGCTTCTGTGAATAGTGCTACAATAAAGATAGGGGTGCAGGGCGGTGCCTGTGGCTCAATGAGTAGGGTACCGGCCCCATATACTAAGGGCGGCGGGTTCAAACCCAGCCTCTGCCAAACTGCAACAGAAAAATAGCCGGGCATTGTGGTGGGCGCCTGTAGTCCCAGCTACTCGGGAGGCTGAGGCAAGAGAATCGCCTAAGCCCAGGAGTTGGAGGTTGCTGTGAGCTGTGATGTCACAGCACTCTACAGAGGGTGAGAAAGTGAGACTCTGTCTCTACAAAAAGAAAGACTAGATAGGGGGGCAGATATCCTCTCAAAATATTGAATTCCCTTCCTTTGCACATATTCCCAGCACTGGGATTGCTGGATCAGATGGTTAAGTTCTATTTTCGGGTTTTTTTTTAATTAATTAATTAATTTATTTATTTTTTGAGACAGAGTCTCACTCTGTTGCCCCAGGTAGAGTGCTGTGTGTCACAGCTCACAGCAACCTCCAACACTTGGGCTTAAGCGATTCTTTTGCCTTAGCCTCCTAAGTAGCTGGGACTACAGGCGCCCGCCACAACGCCTGGCTATTTTTTGGTTGGAGTTGTCATTTAGCAGGCCCAGGCCAGGCTCAAACCCACCAGTGTATGTGACTGGTGCCCTAGCCACTGGGCTATAGGCGCCGAGCCCTATGTTCAGTTTTTTAAGAACCCTCCACACTATTCTTCATAGCGATTGCCCTAATTGACATTCCCACCAGCAGTGCACCATGTTTCTCTCTCTCCATATCCCCCCACCATTCACTATTGCCTGTCTTTTTAATAAAAGCCATTTTCCCAGGATGAGGTGGTCACTCACTGTAGCTCCGATTTGCATTTCTCTGATGACTAATGACACTCAGCATGTTTGATGCACCTGTTGAACCTCTGTATGGCTTCTTTTGGGAGATAACTGTTCAGATTCTCTGTCCATTTTTAAATCAGATTATTTGATTGTTTTCCCCATTGAGTTGTTGCATCCCCCTTATATAGTATACTTATTATACTTATTAGCTCGGGATTTGATCGGGGGAAGGGGCAGTATTGATGGATTGTAGATTCTCACCCTATTGAATGAAAGCAGTCAGCAGCAGTGATCATAAAACTTGTCTACTTCGGTTTCAAAACAAAGCTTCTGGCCATGGAGCCGGAGCACCCTCCAGGACTTTCTAATAACTTCTTAGAAAACGCTGAGGTTTGCTCTTTTTTCTTTCTTTTTCTTTTTAGTAAAAGGTTTTTGTGGTTTGTTTGCTTTGCTTTGCTTTCAATAGAACAGAACCTCATTAGAGGTGTAAAAACTGCTTTTATAGCAAGGACCTGGGACTAGCTGGTCCCCTGGGTGCAGGGCCCTAAAAAAAAAATCCTTAAAAAAATTCCCTCCCTTGCCCTCAGCCTTGTCTGCCTATGGGGAACCCATAAACCCATCACCCAGACACCTGCCTGGGGGGTAGACGGTGGGGAGCTGCTCCACCCCAATCCCTGCAGAATGATCTATTTCCAGGCTGCTATAATGACTCCTCTTGGCTACCCAAAAACATTCCCATTGGGTTTTTTCACTCATCTGATGGGATGTCATGGCCCATGCTGGCCCCAAACACACTCCTAAATCTATGGCGGGCTAGTACCAAGATAAAAACGGAGGAAATGAAATAGAAAAGGGTGAGTTCTGGGAGGAGAGAGGCGTGCAGACTTTGTTTAAAGGCTGCTGGTAAGGGTGGGGGCAGGGGCTGCCCATGTGTCACATGTAGGCCAGCAACTTCTTTAAGCATCACTCCGTCCTCCGGGACGAGGCTGCGGGCACTGGCCAGCCCACTGTGTGCCTGATTTCTCCCTTGCGGTGTGCAGGGTGCAGAATGAGAGCAGAAAAGAACATTGGAGACTCAGTCGGAGCAGAAAGCGGGACAACCTTAGTGAGGGGGGTGCCTCCTGGCACAGCACGGAGACTGGGGAAACCACAGGCAAGCGAGGGGGTGTTTGTATCCAGGAGCTGTGTGCTCTGAAGCTGAGCCCCAGGGCGCCGCTATCTGTCTCCCGCTCTGTGATCTTGGGGAGCTGATTCGGTTCCGTAAGACCAGCTGCACAATACAGGTGGTGGCAGCAGCGTCTGCCTCTCAGAGAGTTGCAAGGGCCAGCCAGGGGAAAAATGTCTTTTCTCTCCACACATCCCCATTGGCTGTGCCCCTGAAACAAAACACAAGGCAACAAGATAAAAGCTTATTCAGTTGTGGCCCAAAAGTTCTGCGTGACACGGGACTCTTTATCGGGAAGAGAGGACCCAAAGAAACAGATAATTCTGAAAGCTTTGACAGTAGATTTCATAAAGGTTGGAATGTGGTGGGTGGGGAACATGACAAAAAGTGAATAAAAAAAGAGTCTGATGGTGCCCGTAGTTCAGTGGGTAGGATGCCAGTCACATATACCCAGGCCGGTGGGTTGGAATCTGACCTGGGCCAGCTAAACCACAGCAATGGCAACAAAAAAATAGCCGGGCCTTGTGGCTGGCGACTGTAGTCCCAGCTACATGGGAGGCTGAGCCAGGAGAATCACTTAAGCCCAAGAGGTGGAAGTTGCTGTGAGCTGTGACGCCACAGCACTCTATCCAGGGTGACAGCTTGAGACTCTGTCTCAAAAAAAAAAAAGAGTCTGAGCTCCTAGGAATGATGTCAGATGCCATGAAGTTTCCTGCGTCCTCTGGGACAAAGAGGCTTCTTCATTGGGATGCTCTAAGGACTCCTCTCCACAGAGGGGCTGCGTCTACTGCAGGCCACGGTCTGAGGGTCTTTTCTAGGTTTCTGCCATTGTTCAGGGAGAAAGTCACAGACACTTTCTGCTTCTGCTGTTTTCTCAAATGCCAAGGTTTGGGGTGGCCTGTCCTGAAGCCATCCCAGCATCCAGGGAGGGTGGATGTAAGATGCAGGGCAGTGGCCCTCAGGATGCCGTGAGGGTCCACATATGCCTTCCTTTGGAGTGGGGGGGGGGCTGTGGAGACACAGACACAGAGGAGAAGCCACGTGGAGACGGAGGCAAAGACTAGAGTGATGTGGCCACAAGCCCCGGGACACCTGGAGCCCCCAGGAGCTGGGAGAGGCAGGAAGGAACCTCCCTGGGGCCTGTGGAGGGAGCGGCCCTGAGACACCTGCACCCCAGACCCCTGGGCTCCAGGGCTGGGGGAGGACAGATTCCCGTGGTTTTAAGCGCCTAGCCTGTGGTGGTTTATTTTGGGGATCCTGGCAAACTCCCTATCATTTCTGCTTAGGATCTGGAATAAGTTCCATGCAATCCTCTCCGTGGTGGGCGCCCAGGAAGGGTTTGTGACCAGCTACTGAATTGGAGCTGGACAGGGCCTCCCCACCAGGGACCTCGGGCCATCACTTTGGCCACCAAGTTCTGATAAGGCAGGAAAGAAAAAAAAAAAAAGAAAATACCAAAGGTTATATCTACAGCTCCCACTTTACCAAAGAGTCACCTTATTAACCTGCTGCAGTTTTAGAAACCAGAGGCCACTCTAACTGCGGTCCTGGGACCTGGCTTTGCAGGGGCCGAAGTCAGGCTGACTCTCTGCCCCAGCCTCCTTGGGAATGGAAGAAACCCACTAAATGATTCAAAGATTTTCATATCTGATCGTCACCACAGGCCCTTGCTACCTCTACAATTACAAAGGCTCCTCAAACCATCTTTTTTATCTGGCCTAGATGGCAGAGTCATGAGGACTTTGAATGAAACGTTACAGCTCACACATTCTGTGATTTCTTCACCTAAGTGTGGCACTCTCTGTCCCCACTGAATTATCCCACACGCTTTGGGCCCAAAGTCATGTTAGGATACCCAGAGTTGTTAAAACAAGTTACTGTGAGTAATCACCTGTTCTACACACACACACACACACATTCTAAATTTAGAAAGAAATGTCTCATGTTTATGATGTACCTGGGTATATGTGAGACTCAGAGTTTGCAAATTTGTTCATCTCCAAATTTCCTGCCACCTTCCTATTTTTCAGAGACAGAGAGAGAGAGAGGGATACAGAACGAAAATCATGTTTACACGAACATGGGGCTTCTCTGTGTCTGTAACCGTGAGATCTGAGATGTTGGTGATAGTGGTCTTTGTTCTCACAGATCCAGCCCTGTGTATCAAAGCTAGATCAAGCCTGTGTTGGAAGTCACAAGTAAACAGATACCCAGCGTAGGCAGGAACAGTGACACAGATGATTTTTTTTGTTTTAAGTCCCATTTATTTATTTTTGTTGTTGCTGCAATTGCCAATGTAGTCTTCTTCTTCTTTTATTTGTAGAGACAGAGTCTCACTTTATCCTCCTCGGTAGAGTGCTGTGGCGTCACACAGCTCACAGCAACCTCCGACTCCTGGGCTTAGGCGATTCTCTTGCCTCAGCCTCCTGAGTAGCTGGGACTACAGGCGCCCGCCACAACGCCTGGCTATTCTTCTGCTTTGCAGTTTGACTGAGGCCAGGTTTGAACTTGCCACCTTCAGTATATAGGGCTGGTGCCCTACTCAATGAGCCACAGGTGCCGCCCCGACCCAGATGATTTTTTGGCTTTTTTTTTCATTAATAACTCTATGGCGCTAAAATTCACACATGACACAATTCATCCATTTGAAACATACCTTTGAATGGTTTTTAGTCTGTTCACAGAGCCTGCATCCTCCAAATAGCTCCAGAACATCCTGGCTACTGTTACAACCCCCAGCTGGGTTTACTGCCTGATGCCGCGGAGCAGGCGTCCTCAAACTTTTTAAACAGGGGGCCAATTCACTGTCCCTCAGACTGCTGGACGGCCGGACTGTAGTTTAAAAAAAAAAAAAAAACTATGAACAAATTCCAATGCACACTGCACATATCTTCTACAAAACGGGAACAAATACAATTCACACCAACGCACGTGGCCCGTGGGCCGTAGTTTGAGGATCCTGCATGGAGGAAGGTTTATAGCAGAGAAAGGGTCTAATGAACAGGTGCCAGTCTAAAGGCAGGAGGAAGCTCTCAAATCTGCTTCCCAGAGGGTTTGGGAGAAGGAGTGATTTTTTTGTTGTTGTTGTTTATTTTTTTTGTTTTTGTTTTTTGAGATAGAGTCTTACTAAGTCACCCTGGGTAGAATGCCGTGGCGTCACAGCTCACAGAGTTCCAACTCTTGGGCTCTAGCGATTCTCTTGCCTCAGCCTCCCAAGTAGCTGGAACTACAGGCACCTGCCACAAGGCCCGGCGCTTTTCTTGTTGAACTCAGCTATTTCTTAATGCAAATGTTCCCAAGTGCAGGGTATGAGCAGGGATTTCAGAGTGGTTATGCGATCCTGTCTTTTTTGCTGTCGTTGTTTCAGATTTAATGATACTACAAAGAATTAGGTTACACTGATTGCTTTTGTTAGGTAAAGCCCCTCTTGTAATTGTACCCGGCCCCGAAGCAGTGTAGCATATTAAAAAAGATGGAGACTTTACATCTTTCCTATTAACCTGCATGGAGGTGGAACACATTCTTCTTAGTAAAGCATCACAAGAATGGAGAAGCAAGAGTCCAACAGACTCGACTCTAATGTGAAGCCAGCGGACAGTCCAATACATATACATGCCTTTAAATAAAATTTCGAAAAAAACACAGTTGAGGTCCTTATCTTTTAGAAATAATTGTGGTAATGTGCACCTCACGGAAGATTTCCCATCCCAACGGTGTTTCGGTGCCTGGTAAGCAAGTTTCAGCTGTGCAGAAACCACCCGTCTCCAGAGGCCCTTTTATCTCTCAAAACTGAAACTTCCCACTTTGTTAAACAAACACCTCCTGGGCCCTGCCTCTTCCCAGCACTGGCAACCACCCTTCTACTCTGTTTGTGTGAGGGTTCGACAATTCTAGGGCGCTCACACGAGTGAGCCACACAGAATTTGTCTTTTAAGTTACTCACCTTTTGGCTTGGCGCCCATGGCACAGTGGTTACAGTGCCAGCCACAGACATCAAGGGTGGCGGACTCAAACCCAGCCTGAGCCAACTAAACAACTGCAACAACAACAACAACAAAAATAGCTGGGACTTGTGGTGGGCGCCCGTAGTCCCAGCTACTTGGGAGGCTGAGGCAAAAGAATCGCTTAAGCTCAAGAGTTAGAGGTTGCTGTGAGCTGGGATGGCGCAGCACTCTACAGAGGGTGACATAGTGAGACTCTGTCTCCAAAAAAAGAAGTTACTCACCTTTTGGGTGTTATGATAGAAATGTTCCCAACAATGTTCGTGGGGATGGTGTGAGGGGGGGGTCTCTTTCTCCCTCTGTCCCTCTCTCTCCTCAGTTTTTGTGACCATAACTACACTGGACTCTAAATTTACAGGAATAATGTACAATTTACCCCTCTACCCCTGATAAATTATTATTATTATCATTACTTTTTTATTGTTTGGAATTCATTGAGGGTCCAAAGAATTAGGTTACACTGATTGCATTTGTTAGATAAAGTCCCTCTTATAATCATGTCCCATCCCCAAGAGGTGTCCCAGACACCGTGACCCCCCAGCCCCTCACTCCTCCTTCTCTGCCCACTTACTTCCCACCCCCCCACCTTGTATTAGCTCATCCACTGGCTTCATATTAGAATTGAGTACTTTGAATTCTTGCTTCTCCATTCTTGTGATACTTTACTAAGAAGAATGTGTTCCACCTCCATCTAGGTTAATAGAAAAGATGTAAAGTCTCCATCTTTTTAATGGCTGAGTAGTATTCCACGGTATACACATACCACAGCTTGTTAATCCATTCCCGGGTTGGTGGGCATTTAGATTGTTTCCACATTTTGGTGATTGTCAATTGAGCTGCTAAAAACAGTCTAGTGTCAATGTCCTTATGATAAAAGGATTTTTTTTCCTTCTGGGTAGATGCCCAGTAATGGGATTGCAGGATCTAATGGGAGGTCTAGTTTGAGTTCAGGTTTTCAAATGAGTTCATAATGTCTGGCAAAATCAACAGATGCTTTCTGAGTGACCACTCTGGGTAAAAATCTTTGTGACCTGCATCCTTTTCACAGAGCAGCTGATGTTCAAAGCTGGGGACCATTTGTTGGGGGATGTGTCACCCCCAGAGAGGCTGATGGGAGGCCCAGGCAGGTGGATGGGTGGAAGGATAGCTCAGGGCGGTGGGTAATTCCTAGACACAAGGGTGGATTTTGCACTAAATAGAACAAAACCCCAAATCTCCTGTCAACCCAGAAATCCTCCCTACCATGGTAGATGAAAGAGAAAAGCAATTTTCTTAGCAAATCAGTGTCACAAAAGGGAAAACAGCTTCCTTATACCCTTCTGGGCTATGAATTAAGCTGATGTTAACCAGATTAACAGCTGAATAACCATTTTCATTATATGCGTGCTATGTGAGAGTCCCACAAACATAGGAGGCTCACAGATGATTGAAGTTTATAAATCATCCTGAATTAACAGGAAAAAAGTAGAAATTGCTTCTAAGGGGTGTAGATAAGTTTGGGGAAGGTGAGGGGAGGAATTATATGGTGAATAAAGATTGTCTTGCTAGGCACGCCCTCTCAGGAAATAAAAGTTGTCCCAAGCAGCCCTCTTCCTGATGGAGATAATTTCACTATGGTGGTTGCCTTTATAGATGTAAATTTATCTTGTAAAAGGACAGCTTTTCAGAGCTGTGTCTGCAGTTTCTCAGAGTGACCGCCTCAAAACATCTCAGAAAATTATATTTGGGGAGCGGCATGTTCTGCTCTCCTTTGGTTATTTTGGGTGGTGTATTTATTTGGCGTTATGCAGTCATATTTTGGGGGTGCTATGTCCTAAACTCCAACGAGGACATCACACCAGAATGTGGTTCACATAACAGGTGGCCCATTACAGAGGTCACAGGTCACAGCTACAGAAAGTGGAGAGTTGAGTGGGGACAAGAGACTCCATTCGTGTTTTCAAGATAAACAAGTAACCAGTCCTTACATAAAAGGGCCCATCAGCTCACTTGTTATGTACAGTCATTCTAAATGAATTCATTCTCTATTCAGCTGGTAAGCTGAGTGACAATCTATGTTAACTAGTTAACTGTATCCTAAATGGAAATACATTTCTCCGGCCAGCCAAGGTGGCTCACACCTATAATCCCAGCACTCTGAGAGGCCTAGACAGGTGGATTGCTTGATTTCGGGAGTTTGAGACCAGCCTGAGCATGAGTGAGACCCTTGTCTCTAACTACCCCCACCACACCAAAAATTAGTCAGGGGTTGTGGCTGGCACCTGTACTTTCAACTAGTTGGGAGGCTGAGGCAGGAGGATTGCTTGAGCCCAGGAGTTGGAGGCTACAGTGAGCTGTGCTGAGGCCACAGCACTCTAGCCTGGAGTGCAGAATGAGACTTTCTCAAGAAAAAACCAAACAAACAAACACACCTATCTTTACGAAAGAAGACAGGTTTACGATGTGGAGCTGGGGGGGTCACAGAAGCTGGGGCGTGGGTTGCCATCACCTCTGACGTGTACAATAGGGTCCCAGATCCTGAAGAAGGACGTTCCTAAGTTCTAATTCTGGCAGAAGGTGTTTAACTTTTGAAAGGATTTACACACCTTTCTAAGTGAAAGAGAAAAACTCACAATTACAAGTTTTCTAAAATAACTCTGCTAAGAAAATGGATAGGAAGGCCCCCCCACCCCCAATTTTCAACAGGAAGAATTAAGTTTCTTCCTTTTAATTTTGATTTGGCCAGACCCAGAGCAGGGCTGGGGACAGGTAGGTGAGTCCACATTTCCCTTCTGGGTCCTAGCTGGCCCCTAACCCTGTGTAAATAACTTACTAAAATCTTGAGCTATCCTTAGGGTCCAATTGTGAGGAGGGTCCCTTGCACAATCTAAAAATATTTCTTAGGGTTGGTGTGAAACCCTCTAAATGTTGTCTCCCATGCACGCCCAATGGTAAGGCTGAGGAATCCAGCAACACTCTAATTTCTCCCGTAAGTCCCTGTGGCCACCACTGGCTCCTCACCTTCACCACGCCCTGTGGCCATCAGTGGCTCAGCAGAAATGACTGAGTCCCCCAAGGGCAGTTAGCAGAAACTGAGACCCAGTTCCCTTCCTTTTCTTTTTGTTTTTTTAAAGACAGAAGTGACTTTTACCCTGCTGCAGCTGCTGACTCATTGTGATGGCGGAGGCATTAAACCACAAAACACTTCTGCTTTCTGGCTAGAGAACGGGCATTATCGATTAGAAATTTCCTGCAGGCCTGCGATGGTGTTCACAGAACTTTAAAGCCTGGAGTGCATCGTCCTCTTCCAGGGCACGATGCGTCTTTCCAGTAAGGGATTCATTCAAGTTAGTTCCCCTTGTAAAGGTCAGGGTTTCCCAGACTCGAGGCCGCCCTAACCGGTGTCTCTACTCTCTGTGTCAGGGCGCTGTGGCTCACATTTAACAGAGTCTATGTTGGGGTCAGTTATGTTGTAAACGATAGCTGGGACAGAACAGACCAATTCCGTACACCTCATGTCCCTAGTAGGGTTTTCTTTTCAAGAACTCAAAGACTTGGGTACATGTCCAAGGTGACCCTCAAATTGCAAACGTCAGCCTAAACCACAACATGGTCCTTACTAAAAGTTCCATGGATCCTCCTTTTCCAAGGATTCTCCTTTCATCCCAACCGAGCATTCTTCAAAGGCGTCTCTAAACGTTTTCCTACCTGTTCAGTGCAGGGCTGGGCTCGGGGAATGGCTCAGCGACCTTGACCAGATTGGAAACAGAAGCTTAGAGGGAGGAAACTAGTTGTGAAGGGCATAGAAGAGATACCGTGGGTTCTCGACTGGTGACAATCAGGTTGCTGAAATCTGGGGCCTCCGCAGAGCGAACACACAGTCTTTATGCAGCTACAAAAATTGAACACCGAGAAAAGAAAATAGTGACTCATTCTCATATACATTGGATTTAATTTTGAGGAAAGTACATTACCTAAACATTAATTTTTAATTCAACTTGTTAATATGTTGTTTAGGATATTGCATCCTCGTTTATAAGTGGAATATGTTTGTAATTTCCCCTTTATAAGAATATATTTTCTCGGCTCGGCGCCTGTGGCTCAACAGGCTAAGGCGCCAGCCACGTACACCTGAGCTGGCGGGTTCGAATCCAGCCTGGGCCCGCCAAACAACAATGACGGCTGCAACCAAAAAATGGCCGGGCGTTGTGGCGGGCGCCTGT
>CAUYRH010115278.1:0-65646 GCA_963574655.1 Perodicticus potto | reverse complement strand
TGTATCAGTTTGCAGTCCCGCCAGCAGTGTAAAAGTGTTCCCTTCTCTCCACATCCACACCAGCATCTGCAGTTTTGAGATTTTGTGATGTGGGCCATTCTCACTGGAGTTAGATGGTATCTCAGGGTGGTTTTGATTTGCATTTCTCTAATAATTTAGGGATGATGAGTATTTTTGCATATGTTTGTTTGCCATTTGTCTGTCTTCTTTAGAGAAGGTTCTATTCATGTCTCTTGCCCACAGATATATGGGATTGTTGGCTTTTTTCATGTGGATTAATTTGAGTTCTCTATAGACCCTAGTTATCAAGCTTTTGTCTGATTCAAAATATGCAAATATCCTTTCCCTTTGGGTAGAAGATATCGGCCTGGGTAAAGACTTCATGAAGAAGGCTGCCATGGTAATTGCAATAACAACCAAAATTAACAAATAGGACTTAAACTCAAAAGCTTCTGTACAGCGAAGGAGACAACAACCAAAGCAAATAGACAACCTTTGTAAGATTTTTTAATATGGTGTCTTTTTATAAAGAATAGATGTATTGTGCTGCAACACAATTCAATAAAAAAAAATCCTGTAGTATTTATCAGGCTGTTATGTTTGTAACAAACATGAAAATCATGAAACTGAAGAAAGAGGCTTTACCCTCGATGAGATCAAATGCTGGGAGAATCCACAGAAGTGTGTTCCTTCCCTTTGGGCTCCACAGCCTGGTGTAGACTTTTGCTTTTAAGGGAATTTGAGGGGGTCTTGAGGTTTCTCCAAGAGTAATATTTTTCAAATATGTCTAGTAAAATAACTTCTATGGTAACTGCAGATGAGAACGAAGAAGTTTGTGGTGAAAAAGGGTTCGAGATAACAAAAAGCAACTCAAACTCTTGCTCATGAAAATATGTATTTGCTAAATTGTCAGAACTATGTGTATTTCATTGATCCCTTAATAATATCAATGCTCTGGAAAAATATGGCTCATTTACAAAGGGCTGTGATTCGTCCCCAGTGCAGTGCCGTGCTCCCCCTGGGATAATGAATATCTTGGTTTATAAGCATGTACTGTCCTATGAGAATATATGGAAACAGAAACAATTTATTTCTTTTTTAATGTTTAAACTTTTTATCTAAATTTTTATTGACATTTAAATAAAAGATAAAAAAATGATAAAAGGGATGTATACTACAATGAACTCTCATATACTTACCAGCCAAATTGTAAGCATTTTACTACTTTGCTATTTTACTGAATTAAAAGTTTTATTTTCAAAATAAATCCATTTTAATACTTAGGTCTATTTTATTAATTTTAATTCTTTATAGCATTCCTTTTATAAATGTATTATTTACATGTACTAATAGCCTACTGATGGTTATTAACTTTTTAATTTTTCTCTTTACAAAAGTAAATATTGTCGAAGTCTCCTTGTACTTACATTTAGATTTATTCCTAGCATTTATGCCTCACTTGAAATTATTGGACTCAATGTATTCACATCTTAATTTAATGAGATACTGTCAAATTGTTTTTCAAATGTATACTCTCACCCACATTTTATAGTAGATCTTCCTTACCACACTCTCACCAACTCTTAGTATCTCAAATACTCTTTTGTCAATATTTTTGGGGCAAAATATTATATGCTTTTGAATTTGTATTGATTCAAGTGGGAGGGGCTGGGTATGTTGGTTGAGTATGTGGTCATATACTTATTGGCCCCTGGGATGTCCCCATCTGAGAATGTTCATAATTTTTGCCTGTTTTAAAATAGGGTAATTGGATTTTTGTATCTGTTGTACTTTTACATATTCTAAATATTTTCTCCTTGTTTGTTATATAACAAAGGATCCAGTTATCTTTTCCAATGAACTTGTCTTTTAACCAGGTTTATGCGATGTGTTGAAATAGTACAGTTTTAAACTTTAATACAGTCAATTTGCTTTTCTCTGTAAAGTATGTTTGTTTTTAAGGCATATTCCTCTTTACTAAGGCCATAAAATATTCTCTGAAATTTTCTCCCAAATGTTGTCTAGTTTTATTCTCTTTATACTCTTTTCTTAAACTGTTTGGAATTGATTTTGTTTATGGTGTGTGGAGGAATCCACTTTTCTTATTCTACTTGATTTTTATATCCACAGAAAAACAAACTGGTTTCCATAGAGATAGCAAAGTGACCCTGCACTTTGTATTAAGTAATCTGTTCTTCGCTCCCCCAAATGCAAATACGTCCCTGCATACAAAGCTGCCATTCGTGTGTAGCCACATTTTGGGTCTCTTAATGATGCTCCATTGTCCAGTGAGGATACCACCTCCCCCCAGTCTTTCTTTTTTTCCCTTTTCTTCAAAATTGTCATAGTTATTCTTGGCTCTTTACTCATATATACAAATTTTAGAATTGGTTTTTTTCCCAAGTTTCATGAATAGTCTTGTCTGGTTTTGGAATCATACTTATGCTAACTTTGTGAAATGAGTTGGGTAGCTTTTCCTCCTTTCAAGCCTCTCGAACAGATTTTATAAGATAGAAGTTACTGTTTATTGAAGGCTTTGTAAAATCATTTCTAAAATTGTCTTGGTTCATATCTTTTTCATAAGAACTGATTTTGGATTAATTATTTTTAAAATATTCATAACCCTTTAATTTTCTACTTATTCATAGTCAATTTTGATAATATATTTTTCTAGAAAAGTAATTTCATTTTGAAATGAAAGAAATTGTTATTTATTTGTTTATGGCATTTTGATTTTAAAAATTTCTACTCTTCCAGGGGTCGTATCTCTGTCTCTTTTTTAAAGTTATAGTACTTTTCGCTTTGTTCTCTTTCTCAGTCAGTTTTCTATTTTTCTGCCAGTTTTTCTATTGTCCTACCTTTTGGGGATAGTTTTTATAATCTTTTTCTATTTTATGAACCTTTACTATCTTAACTAGTAAGATAGTATTGCCTATTTTTTGACTATTTCTTTTATTTCTCTCTGTACTTTTGCAGGTGTTTTGAGCACTATGCTTAACTACTTTGAATTGTTCTTCTTCTTCTTTTTTTTTTTTTTTTTTTTTGCAGCTTTTGGCCAGGGCCAGGTTTGAACCTGCCACCTGTGGTATATGGGGCCAACACCCTGCTCCTTTGAGCAACAGGTGCCACCCTGAAATGTTCTTATTTTTTAACAAATCTATTTCAGGTTATAAACATAACCTGTTAATTTTATATTAGATGCTTTCTACAAGTTTATTTTAAATACAGTTCTCTCATTACCATCCAATTCTAAATGTTTTATAATTGCCCTTACTCTTTTATCAATGCATTATTCAATGATTTACTCTTTGTCTTATAATCTGTTTAAGATTTGTTCTTTAATTTATGAGCTATTTAGAAATTCATTGTCAGTTTGCAAACATACACTGTACTTTATTTTTACTATTCACATTTTATTTAACTATGGTAAAAGAACATGAACTGTGTGGTCATGATTTTTCAAACATTTGTTGCAAGTTCACCAGGGCAAAGTTTTCTCTGTGCTTCAAATGGCTGAATGTGTTGTATTTTTGGGTCACAATGTTTTATATATCTTTAATAAAGTGTCATGTAAGTGTGTTGTTCAAGTTTTTATATATTTTTACTTTTTCTTGTCTTTTTGTTTTATCAGTTTCTAAAAGAAAAATGCTAGAATATTCTATTTTAATTGAGGTTTCCCAGTATTTTTCTTCTAATTCTGTGGCCTGTAGTTGAGCCAGCTAGGTTAATATCTGTACCAGATACTCATTTTCTCTCATTTGGAGTAGAATCCCAAAGAAATAAAGAATCATTTTACAAATTCATTATATGAGGCTTAAGGTGGAAATTTTCTGAAAAATTTGGAAATGAGGGAAATAAGATTGTTCCCAGAAATTTAAAATACAAAATTTTTACATAACTTTATCAAAGCTTGTAAATGTTAAGATGCTTCATAGATACACCATTGCAAACTTGGTCTCTATCCAAAAAAGTGTAATTTTTTTTTTTTTTTTTTTGAGGCAGAGCCTCAAGCTGTCACCCTGGATAGAATGCTGTGGCATCACAGCTCGCAGCAACCTCCAGTTCCTGGGCTCAAGCAAGTCTCCTGCCTCCGTCTCCCAAGTAGCTGGGACTACAGGCGCCCGCCACAACACCCGGCCATTTTTTGGTTGCAGCCATCATTGTTGTTTGGCGGGCCTGGGCTGGATTCGAACCCACCAGCTCAGGTGTACATGGCTGGTGCCTTAGCCTGCTGAGCCACAAAAAAGTGTATTAAAGAAAGAATTGATCAAATAATAAGAGCAGTATTCAGCTATGAAGTACAGGGAAGGAAAGTCATAGAGGTAAGCTTTGGATGTACCTGCCCATGCAATTTGCCCATAAAAAGGAGTTTAACTTACCCAAAAGGACTTTTGAACCATGTGGTCTCATTTGCTAGACCATGCTTTCTGGAAAAAAATCAATGGGTTGTAGCCAACAATGTTGAATAATTCCAGTCCTAATTGAAATACCATCGCCATTGTCTACAAGAGATTACTCAAGATTCCCTTACCCTCATGCCATTAAACATTGATTCAGCTAAGTCCTTTATTTAAAGCCATACTGTATATAGTTTATACATGCAGAACCTTTTATTTGAGACATAGAGTCATTTCTTAAGCAGTTAAGACGCAAACCTATCATTTTACTTTTTCCTGGACCTAGGAAGTATGCCATGGATTTAAATTGTTTCTTTTCTATATAAAGAATTCTATAAGCTTCTCTTTTCCATACTTTCTGAGCAGAAGGTAAATTCTAAGAAGTAACTTCCCATGTTTCTCAATCTCAGAGAAAGGGTCTCCTATCATGTTCACGTGAGTATTCTGGCACATATGAAGGTGTATTGCATGGATGTTTATCTACCTGTGTGTGTGTGATGTTCTATTACCTTGGAGTCTATACAACAGTCTCATAACTGATTCAGTAGAGGAGTTAACAAGAGTCTATCTAGCAGAGATGGATTTGCTTTCCAATCTCCAAAAAGTTAAGCATTTGAGTGTGCAAGTCTAAGGAGCAATGCCTCAGTTAAGGAAAATTCTCAATTTCTCAGTGTTTGAGAAACTGAGGCTTTGTGTGAGAACTTCCCCAGGTAATGCTAGACATTGCCATTTATGTAACCTGAGTACTTTCCCTTCTATTATTTGGTTAAGTAATTGTCAGAAAAATTTGTAAAACTGCCTTATTCTCTTCATTATAACTTTATTTCCAGTTCCCTGATTCTGGGACAGCTTTCTGCTTTTCTGCTTAATCCAAAGCTAAAGGATTAGTCATACAAAGTCAGACAATTAAGTTTGTGAACTCATTCTAGAAAAAGTGCTACATACTTCATTGCTGAATGTCACTATGGTCACCTTCGAGGCACTCTCCTTGGAAATCTGTGCACTGATGCCACTACGTGGTCCACCCTTTAAAGCAACTTTGGAACTCTTTCTTGAATGACCATCAGAGCTGTGGTCATATGGAGGTCTGACAATTACAGTTTGTGAACTTGCCACCATGCACTTATGTTGGCAGCACTGTACAAACAACTTGGTAAGATTAGTAACCTTGGTATATCAATGTTTCATAGCTTTTTTGTAACCTTGGTATATCAATGTCTCACAGCTTCATTCATGTGGATTTGTGACGGGACAGGCCCAGAGTTAGATATCTTACCCCAGCTAAGAAGTTAGTGTTTACCTGAGAATATAAACTTGTAAGTAATCCATTTTAGCTTTACTCTGACTGCTATTTTTATAACACTAAGGACTTGAGGAAGCTTTTTAATTTCAGTGACTTAGGAAGCAGAGCGGGTTGAAGCTGTGATCTCAACAAGAACAAATATTTGGATAATAAGAAGTATGGGTTACGAGAGATTAAGGAGAGAAGACTTCTCAAATTATATATGACCCACCAGCCCTAAATTTTAGTGTATTCCTTCCTAAAGTTGATCTTTATCTCTGTTCTTGAGTTTTTTCATTTGTATATTAAATTTCCCCTTCTTTTCATTAAGTAGCTTAAAAGGTTTTCTAATATGACTACACTAGCAAATGTTCCTTTCTATTATGTCCTCTGGAATTCAAAGCTGTGACTCTGAGTCAGAATGTTCCTTTAAGGTTTTCTAACCCATATACCAAAGAACTAAATTTGAGGTGGTTTATCAAATGTGAACTTCCTCATGCTATTTGTGAAGCAGATTCCTTGTGCTATTTATTTTATGAAATTTAAGCTTAATCACCTTCACTAAAAATTAATTTTCATGTAAAATAACATATATGTTTTGTATACATGTATTTTAAGCAAAATCTAGACAATTATTAAATTATTTGGTTCATTATATATATACCCACGTACATATGTCTCTCTCCCCCTCTCTCTTCACACAGACATGCACACACACACACTTTCTATCCATAGGGTAGACTTTTAACCAATTTTGTGTGAATTTTAATGTTAAGAGCAAAAATGAAGGCTTTTTTTTCTACCTAAGGGGTTATATTCTTTTTTTTTGCAGTTCTGCCAAGGCTGGGTTTGAACCCGCCACCTTCGGTATATGGGGCTGGTGCCCTACTCAATGAGCCATAGGCACCGCCCAGGGGGTTACATTCTTACTTTTAAAAATTTCCCAATAGGATTTCACAGAACAAAAATGATTCTTTTATAGAAGAAAAAAATGTCTTTTCCCTTCATTTTGATCTGTACTATAAATGTCTATTTAGTTCCCATGGAAATGCAAACTCAAGTTTAGAAGATCTGCGTGCATGTGTTTGTGTGTGAGCATGAGAAGGAGCGTGCTCTGATGAAACCCATCACGCAGGCCGGCCTGTTGTCTGATGATACATACAACTCAGTTTGGTAAGAAGATCCTTTGGTACTCCATGGAGCAAGCTCAAAGGGCTAGTGTTAGTGGAGAGGAAGCAGGGGAAGGGAAGGTTCTAGAGAAAATATGTGGCATATCTGAATTATTTAATTGCATTTTATGAACTTTTCATTCCATGAAAAAATATATACAGTTTCCATCACTGAAAACCTCAAAAGCAAGAACATAGGAAAGAACAAGGCAGAGGCAGACTGATGCCTGGCTTAATCATCAAAAGACATAAGCCATGCCCCGAACTTCTAACAGGAGGTCGTGTACCAGCCCCACGAGACTCACCAGGATTGTTCTGCAATCTCTAAAGCCCCCAAGATTCTACAGCCATAGAATTGTAGTCAGGTTTCTCACCAGAACCCTGTTACTTAAAGAGATGAAGCTGTATCTATCATTTCTTTGCCTTCTGTCAGCTAAATTCAGAAGTTAAGCTCCAGCTGGGGTCAAAAACCGATTCATGTCATCACGTAAAACACTGTATGTGTTGATGGAATGTCACGGATAGAGATTGGACACTACCTTGTGTCTTATTTTTGGTCCTGCAATACTTCCATTCATCAAAATTCAGAGACATTAATTTAATAAAAAGTTCCAAGCAAGACAATGTGCAAGACTAAGAGACTTGTTCTTGATACTTTCATTTTATTTGGGGGGAAACAAGAAGAATATTGATGGCTTGAAAATTTTTAAAGATAAAAAAGATGATTGCTACAGGAATTCCCTTTGTCTAAAAAACATAATATTTGACAAAATCATAAAAGTCTTAGGAAAGGCAAGTCATGTATCAACGTCCCTCATTAATTAATGAGAATGAACTTATTCTCCAATGTCAGGGCATTTAGCAAGTTGGAAAGTCATCCATTCATGGATGGCTAATATTCACTAAAAATTTCTCCTTAGAGTGAGCTTATTTTTCTGCATAATCAAGTATGTGTTCCTTTCACTTGACTATTATCACAAATGGTCACAAAACCATGAATGAATCTGATCATCCTAGAAGCTTCAAAGCAGACAAGCACTGTATTTGCAGGCAGGGACATGAAGAAGAATCAGCGTCCTGCTTTTGGTTAGCAATCTTCTATGTTGGTACTTTGAGCACCAGTGCAACCCTGTAGAAAGTGGTGATAGATAAAAATTGTTTAGATGAAGTTTAGAAGATGTTGCTTTTCCCCAAAGTAAACATCCAGGGAGCAATGTGTGGTGAACAGTGTCAAATCCATGAGCCTGTGGGTTCCAGGATCTCTCCAGGGAGATAGAAATGAACATTCAAGCAAAACAAGGCAAATTTCCATACAAGTGAGAAGGGAATGAAAGTCAAGCTCACTGACGAAGGTAGAGGCTGGTACAGACTCACCTTTCACTCATCTGACCCTACCACATTAAAGACAGGGAAGAAACAAATGACCAAAACCCTATTTATTTTCTAAGTTTCGTCAAAGCTTAATTCTTCTTTGGCTTTTCCTATGTCTTACTGCCTCTACAGAACTTCCCGCTCCCTTTGTGTGTTAAGCTCGGCACCTGCAACAGGACTGGGTCTGCTGGCCCACAGGGTGGGTGGCCTCGAGGAGGCTGTGAGAGCTATTTGGTGACAGACACCTTTTCTTATTCAATTGTACATAGAACATAGCATAGATCCTGATGTTGAGGGGGTACCCAATTTGTATTTATGGAGGAAGGAAGGAAAAAAAAAGGAGAATGCTTCCTCATTGCAAGACACTTAGTCTCTCTCTGAGCAGTGACTTTCTCCCAGGTATTAATTCACCTTGGTTCCCTTTGGTCGGTTTTTGAATTCTGGTCTCTCAGAGGCTAACTCATGGCAGCAAGTAATGTGAATCAGATTCAGCATGTCGATGCATTCTAGAAGAAAGGAGAGATGCTTCCTTAAATCTTGTTTTATGACTTTGCTTTATTGTTCATGGTGACAAAAAAGTGAAAAAATGATACAACACGTTGGATATAACCATTGCCACCAAAGCCCTTTGAATCATCCTCTGCGAGTGCACTGTCACTGATCTAATTCTTCCTAAATGTTATGCAGGTTTCTGTACTAAAAATACAGAGCTGGAACAGTGGATTAAGAAAGATGCTGCTCTAAATCCCATCTTGTAATTTTCATTTAATGGATCTGAATTTCTTGAAGTCTCAGACTTTAAATTTGACTTGCAGAGATCTTAAGTTATGGCTTTGAATCCCTTTGGAGGAGGTGCTTATGAATATTAACTGTACCTCAGGATGCACTGTGTTGGTACAAGACTCATTTGAGCACAGAATTAGCGAGAGGTGAATGATGAATAATAGGCTCAGTGTGTGAAGTTTAAATATTCCAAAGAACAGACTCTGTATGGTATTGTAAAATGTCTTGTAGCTTCATTTCTGATTTTGAAATGTTACAGTGCTTGCTTATTGTCACAGCATGATCTTCAGCACAGTTGGGTAATGCTTTTTTAAAGTAATGCAAATGCATGAATGTCAGAAATACCTTCAACTATTGGGGACTGCATCTTTAAGGAGCGCATTTGGCATTAAGCAGCCTTTTCCAGCTAATGAATTTCTCAAGATACAAGAATAATGGCCTTTTTAATCTTAGCAAGAGTAATTAAACAGACATTTGTTATTAATGATGTTGTTAATGGCAGAAGATATTGAATTCTCACTTTAGATATTATATTGCTAGAGAGAGATTATTTTGAATATCAGATGTATGAGTGTACGATGGTTTTGAAAGCACACTATCTCTGTAAGAGCATTGTAAAGTAATAGTTATGTCAAATAGAGAAAACTACCTTACCTTTTATTATTGCCAAGAAAACAAAACATTTCCAAACCGGGCAGAACTAGCTTTCAGGGACAAAGAAGGATTGTTTGATTAATTCAACTTATTAATTAAAATGGTGTTTTGTTCTATTGAGACAGATATGCACCTATAAGTTAGGGTTTACCCAAGAGACAGAACCAATAGGATAATGTTGATATACATGTATGAGGAGATTTATTACGGGAATTTGCTCATGGAATTATGGAGGCTGAGAAGTCCTACAATATTCAATGTGGAGCAGCAGGAAAGACAGTGGTGTAATTCTGCCCAAATTCAAAGGCCTGAGCATCAGGGAAGCCACTGGCTGAACCAGGAGTTGTATTGAGCGAGGCAGGAGAAGATGGACATGGCAACTCAGGAAGAGAGAATGAGTTCATGTCAAGTTTGTGTTTTTGTTCTGTGTGGGACCTCAGTGGACTGGATGATATCCACCATGTTGGGGAGAACAATCTTCCTTCGCCAGTCTACTAATTCCAGTACTAACTCTCTGACACACCCCCATGGACATACACAAAAATGATGTTTTATTTGTATATGTACATTCCTCAGCCTAGTCAAGTTGACACACAAAATCAACCACCACAGTGAGGCAGACCATTGCCTAAGAGAGAATTATTCACCGTCTGCTTTAAAATGGAAAAGCAGGTGATGCTGCCTGAGTTCAGTTCCCCTTCCTAATAGTTTCCTCAGTTTTGTTCAGAAATCTACCCTATCCCCACCTTCAGACAGTCATCCAATTACTCATTTCATTCATTTGTTCAATAAATATAAACTGTGTAACAATTATGACCAGTCACTGTTCTATGCATGGGCGGGGAGGGGAGTTATAGCCATGAAACAGAATAAAACAAACCCAAACACAATTATCACAAATAAAGAAAGTATGCAAATAGACAAAAATCCCTACTTACTATGAATGGGGCTGATGAATTAATCAAGGTAGCACCAATCAGGCTTCAGCATCCCTCAGGGACTGTCATGGCCCAGTGCCAGTGGTGGCATGTGGGCCACAGCACCCCAGTTAGACCAGGTGGTGGAGCTTTTTATCTCTGTCCTTGGCAGCAGTATTAGGACTGTGAAGGAAACCTAACTTAAGGTGAATGGAAACCCGAAATAACTATGGATGTTTTCACTGCCTGCTCCAAAGTATCTGAATAGATATGTTGTCTTATTTTTAAAAATAAACAGTTTTGTAGCATAAATGGATGCTTTTTATTTATTTATTTATTTGTTTTACTATAAAGCATATGAGGAGGGGCTTCATCTTAAGACTGAAGATGAATGATTCCCCTGTTTTCCCAAAAGGATCTATGGATATATTCTTTACTGCCCATCCTCTGGAGAAAGGGGAATGCTAAACATTTGCAGGGATCTTGGACATAGGGTCTGAACTAAAATTAGTAGCTGGAGAGCTAAAGAATTATAATGTCCCTATCAGGATACTGGGAATACAGGGGCCAAATAATCAATGGAGTCTTGGCCAAAGTTCTTACAGTCTACACAGTTGCTATTTACTCAATTCCTGAAGGAAAATCTAGACTTGAAGTGCTCATCAATTGTAATAGCCCCAGTTGAATCCTTGAGCTGTGGAGTAAGAGTGGAGAATGCCAAGTAGAAGCTTTTAGGATTGCCTCTTCTTCCATCCAAAATAGTGTGTCAAAAGTAGTATTGACTCTGGGAAGACCAGAAGAGATTAGAACCTTAAGGTTCAGTGGGGGTCTCCATCGTGCCTCTTTTTAATGCATACGTTTCTATAGAAACCAAAGAGATACTTGAGAATGCTTGTAGACAACTGTACCTTCAACCAAGTACTAGCACTGTCTGTGCTGTCTCTGTCCGAATAGATTAATAAATTACTGGGTACACAGCATAAGACCTTGTGCTGGCAAATTCCTTTTTTATTGTGATCAAAAAAGAAGTTCTGAAATAATTCGCATTCACATGAAAAGGACAACAACATACATTTAATGACTTTTTCCAGATAGGTGTTAACTCTTCTACCATCCAAATGATCTGAAAGTCTTGTAGCTTTGTATGGGTCAGGCCAGGAAAAGGCTTTGTGCTGAATTCAGGCTATGATGCAAGCAGATGTTCCCTTGGGGTATACTGTCTAGTAGACCCTATGATGCTGAAGGTGTCAGTGGTAGACAAAGATGCACTATGGAACTTGTGACAAGGCCATCAGGAGAACGATACCAAAGGCTCTAGGTTTCTGCAGCAAGGCTACCATCTGTAGTGGGGAATCACTTGCCTATAGAGAAACACCCCCTGATACATTACTAGATGTATGATAGAGAGACCCAGAGGAGCTAGGGTCTGTTGGATCCCCAAGGCATTAAGTTGAGTGGAACCTGAAGTAGTTCCTCATAAGAAATGACAAATGTGCATCCAGTCTGAGCTGACAAAAAAGCATGAGCAACCGGCAAGGGCAGATAGCACTCCTTCCCTTCCCTTCAACCACTAGGGTGCATAAGCAACCTCTCTCAGCTCACATCTACTGCCATATGGGGAATGGGGTTGTCCTTGATGACTGCTGAAGGAGAAGAAAAAGCCCAACCTTGATTTACAGATGGGTTGGTTTTGTATGTGGGTCAAGCCAGAAATGGATGTGGTTGCATTACAAGCTACACTCAGACAGACAGTGGTGAGAAAAAAACCCTTTTCAATGTCAGAATTTCAAGTGCCGCACCTGGGCATCTATTTTGCATGGAAGAAGTAGCTTGAAGTGAGAATATATAGAATCATGAGCAATTCAAATGGCCTGGCTGGCTTCGGAGGGGTCTGGAAGATTGAAGATGGGACTCCCTGGGGTAGAAGCATGTGCATGAACACATGGGAGTGGGCACAAAGTGTGAAGTTCTTTCTGAGACTTGTGAATACCTGCCAGAAAGCAGCACTGCGCAGAATTATGTAGGTAAGAATGACTTGGATGGCAGACGTTAGTTTGCCTTTGTCATGAGCTCTCCCAGGACTGTGACTAGAACATAATGAACATATGACTAGAAAGAACTCAGCAGCAGAGACGGAAGCTTCACATACGCCCAACAGCAGGACTGATCTATCACCAATGCTGAGTCTCTGATAATGTCTCTATTCCTTAAAGGACCAACAAGCCACCAGTGGCCTCCTCTCCTGGAAGGCCCAGTGTCTTGTAGACGCTTATTCTGATCTTTCTTGCCTTCTAAGACACCATCACCCAAGGACTTTCAGAGTAGAATATCCACAGACATGGAATCCTATAGCACATAGAATTCCCCCAGAAAACCCACTTCATAGTTAAAAAGGTATATGAACAGGCTGGGCATGGTGTAATCCATTTTGGGAGGCCAAAGCAGGTGGATTGCTTAAGTCCAGGAGCTTGAGATCAGCTTAAGCAAGAACCAGACCCTTTCTCTACAAAAAATAGAAAATGTGGCTGTGTGTGGTGGTGGGTCCCTCTAGTCCCAGCTACTCAGGGGGCTGAGGCAGGAAGATCACTAGAGCCCAGGAGTTTGATATTGCTGTGAGCTATGATGATGCCACTGCACTCTAGCCTGCCCTATAAGACAGAGCAAGATCTTGTCTAAAAAAAAAAAGGGGGTGGTGGTGGGAGAAGGACCATGACCATGAGATCTGTGTAATGCATCAAATACCACAACATCTGGAAACTACCAAACAAATAGTGTGTTAGAATAACCTGACAAATGCTTAGCTCAGGGGTGGGGAAACTTTTCATGTTTGAGGGCCACATTAATTTAGCTGTAATCAAATAAGGCCGCATTCAAGAAACTTCATACTTAAAAAAATACATCATTTTGTAAAAAATCTAACAACTTCATACTTCATGGTTTCAAAAAATGAAAACTATCTGCTATTTAAAAAACATTAAAAACTATTTTGCTTTATTAATCAAAACAAATTGATTAAACCATAGCCTAAATAAAGTATTTTAAGATCCACTGTATGCTCCTTGGTCACAAGCACTCAAGCAGCATTATTTTTTGTCTAATATAGTGATCGTAGAGTTGTGCCTTCTTTAAACTTAAACATTGAGGCTATTTATTTTACATTGATTTGAATACATATTGACCTTTCAGATAGGAGTTGTCTTCATTTTTCTCTGTTATCTGTGAAGGATTTTTATTTCTATCACATTGAATTATATTCAAAACTTCCATTTCATTCTACTATAGAGGTGTCAGTATTTTAACTAACTAGCCAATTTTTTCCTACTTAAAAAGCAATTAATAATTAATTTTGAAAATTTAGAACCCTGATTGCATACCGAATGCTTTCACACATCCAGCCTCCAGCCGTTCTCTTGCCTCAGTCTCCCAAGTAGCTGGGACTAAAGGTGCCCAGCACAATACCCAGCTATTTTTTTTTTGTTGCAGTTTGTCTGGGGCCGGGTTAGAACTCACCACCCTTGGTATATGGGGCTGGTGCCCTACTCACTGAGCCACCCACAGGCGCAGCCCCCGTAAACTAACTTTTTAATGATTTTGTTGTGTCTACTCTTTCTTGGAAAGTATTTGAATATTTGATTGCAGCACGGAGGTCCACAATTTCAGGTAATCCTCTAAATGGGTAGCAATTATTTGTGACCTTAAGCACATCTTGATTTCTGTTAGGTAGGAGAATATAGCTTGGCAGCAATAAGTGGTTGAAAAACAAGAAAGCATTTTTTGAGTATGTTGCTGAAGATGTGAGTATTCTACTGCATTTTCTCATATTTCAACAGAATCTTTTTGAGCATCAAATAGTGATTTTAGAAATGTCATCTACTGAGAGCTCAATCAATTCTATCTGTAGTTCTCTCGATGCCTCAACTAGGCGAGGATGAAATGTTCACTTGAGTGTGATGTCATGATGTTCAAAGTCAAGGAAACTTTCATTGTATTTTCTAATTAATAGATCTGTAATAGCTGTGTATTCTTCAATTGGTTTGCCTATATCATTCTGCTCTTCAATAATCTGTGTTCACTGGGCAAATGTTCATCCAAAATTTCGTTTTGAAGAAAAAGCATTTTGGAAAAAGATAGATTTTTTTGAAATGCTTGGATTTTTTGTTACACATCATGTATAGACTTGTTTTGGTCTTGCAAAGAAATATTCAAGTTGTTTTGATTTGACATGATACCACACAGAAATGCTGCATTCCTGTAGAAATCTTCAATAATCCTCATTGCTTTTCTGTTCTTCATAAAATTTAACTATTTGTTCTCAAAGAGATAAAACTTCAGCTCCCACCCTCCCTCTGATACTCAGTACACTTTACAGTGATAAGGCAAATCCACTTTCAATACTTTATCCTTTGACTTTAGCCTGTTCGAAACTAAGGATGCCTGGGTTACTTTTGTAGGAATAGAGCTAACAGCACTTATAACTTTTATAAAGTATCACTTTAAATTAAAATAGTAGCTTTGGCATATAGAATGTGCTGATGCAAGATATAATGAAAAGAAATGAGAGCACCTTGATATGTTACTACACTTTTTTTTTGCAGTTTTTTTTTTTTTGCCAGGGCCGGGTTTGAACCTGCCACCTCTGGCATATGGGGCTGGAGCCCTACTCCTTTGAGCCACAGGTGCCACCCCAGTTACTACACTTTTTAAAAGTGTGCAATAAACCCTTCATGTTTTCCTGTCATGGAAGGTGCACCACCTCTGTATACACTCACTGAATTTACCAAATTCAACCCAACTTCATGACATTTATCTTGAAAGTATCTTCATGTTCTGTTTGCAAGAGTACCCTACTCGTTGTAGGAAAGAACATCTGTTATGACCAGAATAAAATCTAAAACCTGTGCAGAGTCAGTAGTATCAGTTAATTCATCTAAAGCAAGTGAATATTTATTTTCCTTTTGCAGTATTGCAGTAAGATGTTCTGTTAAGTTGAAGGCTAATTCAAGCTGCCAATCAGTTACAGTTCTTTGTGAAAGAGGCAGTTGTTTGTACTTGAAACATTATTGAGGTCTAAGCATCCTACAACTTCAACAGTGCATTCTTTCACAGCTTCTATGTCAACAAATGGCTTCCTCCCCACCCAATCTACACGCTACTTTATAAGTTGCATCAGTGGAATTATTTATAGGTTTTAATGTTACTCGAAAGAATTGTCTTTGCTTTTGCTTTTCATCTTTTAATTTCTTTATATTACCTTTCATGCCTTTCTAATTTAAAATACTGTGGTCTCTCTGAGTGTTATAATGCTGATGAACACTGAATTTCATTAATGTTGATATTTCAATATCATATAGCAAGCAAATCTTTTTATCTTTTGCAGAAACAAGATAATATTGTAATTCCCAATCCTCATTAAAATATCTGCTTTCCTCTTTCAGTGTTTCTTGGTTTTCTTTCAGACATGAAGGGCTGTTTCAGTGTTTCTTGGTCTTCTAACAGACATGAAGGGCTGTTAAGCAGAGAGAATTGGCTGTTGAGCTGTGCACTATTTATATAAATTTATAATTTATAAATTCCACCTCAGACCAAAACACAGTGTACCATTGTCAAAAGTTGATAATGGACTGCACACTCTACCCCCATAAACTCTCTCCAACCAGCCCCATGTGGTAGTGATACCCATCTGTTGGGAGAAGGTGGAAATAAAGCAGGGGCACAGCAGCCATCAATTTAGCTTTATGGCTTACTACTGTTCTAATTGTGCCAATCTGGGAGGATTATTTTGTTTTAACTTATTTTATATTTTATTATTTTAAGTATGTTCATTTAAAAAATATAGAATATATAAGGGATGAACAACAATGCACTAATAAAAATAAAAGGAATTGTTATGTAAAAAAAAAAAATTGGATTTAGTCCATAGGACTCACTTGAGGATCTAGAAGGCTATACAGGGCCTTAAGGCCTCAGTTTCCCGCCCTGCCTTAGCTGAAGGCTCACTCAGAGTCAATATTCCAGAGGTTGTGGTGCTATTCTCCAGATGTAGTGTCCTTTGTGGATCAGAAAACTCTACCACTCTATGACATTGAGAACCAATGTCTGGAAGCAGGAACATCTACAGTCATTTCCAGTGACCTATTGTAGGCCTTTGTACTTTATGTATTTTTAAACTCTAGGCTTTCTTGGTAGAGAACCTGGTTCCTAAATGTGACACAGCAACTCTTGTTGAGATCTAATTCTGGCTGTGTCTTGAGCATTTTGGATCTCTTATGTCCAGAAACTCATACGTAAGATGGGTCATTAGCTCTTGCAGGAGTGATGGACTTGAGAGGCGGGAACAGGCGGGAACACCTGCTGCTCCTCAGTGAGGGCAGTGGGAATAGGCTCAGACCCGTTTGGGCACCTCCTGGAATTCTCCTTTGCCTGAGTGTGGCCATGAAGGCATAAGCACAGCAACCCCACCTTGAAGAGGGGTGGTCAACAAGGGCTTGCTGCCTTCGGGATGAGAGTATGGGTTACAACACCAGCTTAGACCCCATGACCAGGCAAGGGGATAGCTGAGGGAAAGGGGAATTTACAGTGGCCAGTGAAGGAGGGAGACTATGGGTCCCTCTTATGGCCCGAGACAACTTCAGAGATGGGGAATATCATTCTTCCCAGTACCCTCCCTTTTCTAAGTGTCTCCTCAGGAAGACACTTCATTTTCCACTCCGTGTCATGTTCTTGGATTATTTCTATGACCCAGAAAGGTACAAATCAGGATAGTATGGATCCAAGAGCTCTACTTTTCAGAAGTGACTCAATTCCTTGAGCTAAGGTTTGTGGCTTACACTTTTATAGTTGATAAAACAGGCACCAAATATATATGTGCTATGTTGACTGAGCTAAACTATAGAAGGGGTGTCACCCAAAAGAGGAAATTGGCTACGTAACATTTCAACAAATGGTTCTGAGCTGTTGTGTAGTCATTCTTCTTACAAATATGAATTAAGTAGAGGTGTGATTTGAAATTCTTAATGAACATATTTCTTTGAAGCCAGAGATTCAGTGGGAAATTATTTTTCAGAAGAAAGAAAGAATTTTCTTGGTGATACTTGGGGGAAGTTCCCATAGTGACATGGGCTGCAATGTGCTTCCTTTGGCTTTTAAATCTTTATTTCTACTGAAAAAAAAAAATTCAACAAAGCTTTAAAAACTCAAGCAAGCTTTAGAGAGTGGAGTTTATAGCTAGCTGAATTATGTGCCTCTTTGAATCCATGGGTTCAAGCTCTGCTGGGTTTGTGGCTTTCAGCCGACACCTTCCAAGAAGCCATGTTAGTTTCAGGGTCATTTAAATTACATGGTTAACCTGGTTCTTTTTTCATTTTCCAAAATAACATAAATAGCAATTTTTTTCTTTTCTTTTTTTTTTAGAAGGGAAAAAAATCTGGCTTCAGTTATTAATTTCCTCTGTTCTGTCAAGATTAGGCTAGTAGTTCTGAGTAATTCTGGCTCATATTCTCAAGGGACCAGTCCTGAAATAATCCAATGTTTATTTTTATACAAATTCTCACAGTACTACAACATTTCAGTGACTTCCTGGGATGTTTCTAGTTTTCCACAGGCCAAGAGGCCATTCTCAGAGGTAGCTCCTTCATGTAAACCTAAAAATGGCCCTTTCCCACATCACGGTTTATCAGGAAGTTTAAAGTTCAATAGTCCCCTCTCTTTTCTTTCTCGTCATAGGGAAAGGAAAAAATAAAGGACAGTCCCAGCCCTTCAGCGTGGTCGTTCCATTTCAGTCTTTGGAACCTGGGAAAGAGGAGGGAGAGTGCAGTGTATTTTGGCTGAGGGACGGCTGGACTGGGAAACAGGACTCTCTGTCATTCCCTGTGTCACTCTCGGAGTGACCTCGACCTCTTCCCAGCATTCCTGACCCCACCTCTGAGTTGGAGAAAATGATGCTCATCCTGTGACTCTCAGAGCATTCCCCCCAGTCGTGAGACACTACGCTAGAGAAAGGGGAGCGGTGCTTGGGAGGCTGGCCCTATGTCCTCCACAAGTGGCCTCCACCTGACTCTCTGGGTGCCTCCTCCACTACTTATTCTGGGAAGCCCTGCCGTCAGCCGTAGGGGCGGAACTACTGTCTCTTCTGTACAATGAGCAGTTCTTTCCCACTACACCTTTCCTCAGGGGCTTCTGGTGCTTCTCTGTCTACCAAGCTCGTTCAAACCCAGTTCTACAGTTCAGCATCATTCTTTCCTTCCTCTCAAATCACAAGGCCCTTTGCATGTGACGTTTCGCATGCTGACACTCTCACTGCTGTGTCTGCAGAATGTATCTCCACACATTTTTTGTATACCCTTCATCTCTTCTAATATGAGGGCATGGGAACATTCAAATATGTGTTTGATTGACCAAACAGTCTTTCTGTCAGCTCCTTAGCTGTTCAACTTGGATTTTAATGACATTACAACCATCTGCAAATGCACGTACATTATTGAAGCTGTACAGCAAAATGAAATTATGATATGTACATTCAAACATACAGGGGACAGCAAAGAAAACAAAATCAGAGAGGGATATTGAAATATTTAGCCCAGAGTGTTAAATTCAGTCCTGGAAGGTAAAAATTTCTTAGCTGTTCAGGTCCAGAGCTATATTTAAGTTTATTGTTTCCTAACAAGTCTGGTCTATTTCAGTGTATTGTTCTCTGTACAAGGTCTCCTGCAACCAGGCATTCTAAGAGGCGGCTGCCAGCATTCTCAAAGTTTCAGAGATGGATTCCTGATTGCTTACTTCCTGCCTCAGGGATTCTTGCTGTTAGGATTGTCATTAAACAAAGCAGCCTCCCTGGCATTGTATTCTGACAAAGAATTTGCACCTTTGTAAACTGATTAGCGGAATAAGTTTGTTTTGATAATTGATCCTTGACTTGTGTTTAAAGGACAGCAAAAATCTTAGAGGACTTCTATATTTGTTGCAAATGCTTTTCCCGGAACTTTAAAAATAATTTAGAAACTTCATTAAAAAATAGAAGAAGGACATCAAATGGTACAAGCTTTTAGTTACAGGGTGAATAAGTTCTGCAGATCTAACGTATAGCATGGGGTCTGTAAATAAATTGTAGTTTGAAATTTACTAGGACAGTAGATCTTAAGTCTTTTCTCCACACACGCACATATATGCTAACTATATAAAGTGATCAAAGTGTTAATTTTAGCTTAATTGTGGTAATCACTTAACAATATATACATTTATCAAAACACCACATTGTACATCTTAAACATATACAATTTTTATTTGTCAATTATACCTCAATAAGGCTAGAAGGAAAATAATGTCAAGAAGCAAATTAAAACTGGAGATGATTTGTTTTATTATTATGCATACAAATGAACATATAGCCTGGTCAGAGCCAGCAGGCTACTCAGGACACATGGTAACCAGTCCAGCTGCTGGCTTAATTATCTCAAAGTGATCCCTCTGCCCCCATCCCAATGCATGAGGCATTGGCCCTTCTGGACTATGGCACATAGGGGGAGCTATTCTTACTGTGAACTACTCCGTATGAAGACTGGTATATCCAATATTTGAGTCTTTGTTGATTAGCTGGATTAAAACAATGCTCCATATTGATAACTCTTCTTCACTGTATGTTCCAAGTCAATAGTCCTATCCGTTAGGCAGCCTTTGGCAAATAAGAGGGAAAATTTCTCCCCCTAAATCTATTGTAATCATGGGATAATTTGATAGCCATTCCTCTGTTTTCAGGGTTTAATTATATATTTTTTTATTTTTTATTTTTTTAGGGGCTTAAGGAAAACTAATACAAATATCAACAGATGTCAGAGTTCCCAGTGAAAAAGAGATGCTCCCAGGAAGAAGGGAGCTGAGGACAGTGACTGTGCACTTAGCCCAGCTAGAGAAGTCGGTGCCTGGACCTGCTGGGGGCCTGAGGCCACACTGCCTAGAGTTGTTACTGGTAAAGAATATTGAAACTATACTGGAACAGCACATTTTGGAAAAAGGAAGGAGATTTCTAAAGCCATTGTGAGTTAATGATGTGGTGCTAGCCCTTCCATTAAAGAATACTATTCTTTCCACTGAAAAGTGACGCTAGGGTTGGAATTCTGTTCAACAAACTGTGGGACAAATATGACTAAACAGAGTTGTCAGCAGACTTAAAATGACAAACACTGTACTACACTACAAATTATTTTTAGTGTTTCTTGGGGTAACAAGATGAGTAAATTTTCATTCTGTAGAGTAGAACATTTTTATAAAGGCTGGAAAATACATGATTCTGACGTCTTGAACTCTTAAAATTCCCTCAGGAAATGGCCTGAGATGGATTCTGATGGAAACAAATTCCTATTTTAAACTCTTTATAAGCATTTTTCTTATTATTCAGGTAGTAGCCCTTTGGGCATTTCTGGAGAAAGCTGAGTGAAAGAATATGTGTTTTTAACTAGTTAATGAAAAATTGAGATAAACAAAAGAGTTGCTTAAATATAGATTTTTTTCTCCTCACATAATTTGTCTCATTAAAATGCTTTTAATATTCCGTTATTCTGATTTTCCTTGAAGGAAATATTGTTCTACAAAATTCCAATGAGACATGCTAAAAATAATGTCTGTGACAGAAATGTTAATTTCCTATCTAAATAATTAAATTTAAAACTATTGCATTTTATATTTCAAAAAAAGATCATTAGATCCTTTTTCTTACGGGAAAACTGAGTCCCAGAGAGTATAAAACACTTGTCCAAAGTTACAGAGATAGCGGTTATGAGAGCTGGGTTGAACCCAAGTTAACTTATTTCTTCTTTAGTTCTCTTTCCATTGTGTTGAGCCATTACTGCTTATCTGAAAATCTGCCTTCTCTCCTTCCATTACAAGAAGGAAGTCTTGTTAAAATATTCGCCTGGCTCTGCAGCCCAGCAAGTTGATGGAATGTTAGCCGTCATGAAGGGGCCCAGGAGGCCAAAGTTTAGATTTAATTTGTGACCCAATTAGGACTTTTATTTAGTGTTTTTTTTTTTCTTGCCCTGTGTAGGAATGATAGTGTGCATGAGCTGGAAAATACATGATAATATGTATTTTTATTTATTTTTTAATTTTTTTGGTTCTGTATGAATCTCAAAACATGAGTGGCTTTATGTCAAATTATGAAATAAAGTTATCTTTTGAACCTCCACTTTTTCCACTTAGCGTCTTTCCTCTCACATCTACTGAGTGTCTTTCATTGGAAATCTACTACCCTGTTATTTCCATCTGATTATGTCACTTCAAAACTTGGATAATATCAATCATTTTTAATTTATTGTGAATTTGAATAAATTGTGAATGCTACCTTTCCTTTGACTATTTGTATTTTGACATTTTCATTGTAGAATAAAAGGCCGTATCTCCAGTTATAAAAATGAATTCAAGCACTAACTATGAGGAGAAAAAAGTTTCATTTATGAGAAGGAACTTATTCTGTTCCCTTGAAATCATGAACCTATGTAATTATACTCTATTTTCTCCTTACCTTCGATTTCTTCTTAGCCCTTTCCTCTTCAAACAATAATCATTATCTCTCTACCTTGTATCACAATTTGTTAAGGATCATCAGCATGATTTTTTATTAGAATCAGTTAAATTCATGGATGTTTATTAATGTCCTGCTTTACATGGCGCTGTGAGGATGAGAAGGATGAGGGGGACGTTGAACTACCCTGAAAGGTCTACAGTGTCCCACAGTAGCCCCTGAGTAAAATGAGACCAGAACACCAAATTTTCTCATTTTTTAATTTTCATCGCTCAAAACATGGCTTTCAGGTCCTTTCCTCCCAATTCCTACCAATTGATCTAACACTGTTGAATTCTATTTAAAACCATTTGTTATCTCTATTGGATAATATAATATGGTGGTTAGCAAACTCTTAGGACTCAGGACCATTTCATGCTCTTAAAAATTATTTAGGACATAAATGCCTTAGGTTTTTTGAGTGGTATGTGCCAATATGTATTATATGAGAAGTTAAACCTAAGAAAGTTTAAAACTGTTTATTTGTTAACTCATTGAAAAATAACATTAAAGTTATTTTATATAAATACAATGTAACATACATTTTTTGAAATATACCTATATTTTCTAACACACACACAGTTAATTAAAAAATAGTAATGCTTCACATATTTATAAATATCTTTAATGTCTAGGTTAGTAGAAAACGGATTCTCATGCCTGTTTCTACATTTAATCTGTTGTTACATGTTGTTTTAAGAAGAGGAAAAAAACTAGTCTCATATTCGTACATAGTTAGAAAGGGAAGGATATTTTAATAGCATTTTCAGATCATTATGGAGGATATTCCTTTTTGATACTCGATCAAAACTCAACAAGTGGTAATAATTTTTTAAATGTTATTTGCAAGGTAGAATCTGAAATCATGCCAAGAACTTTTCCTAGTCTGTTACATTAAAATACATTGGTCTATGTTACATTTTTAATTTCTTTCATCTGTGCATGATTTATAACATTAGATGTATATAGATGATTTAAAAAATACTGATTTACTAAATTAATGAATACCTACCAAAGGCTGACGAATTTTGTTATATAATATCATTATATCACATTCATTGATATCATTAGCAATTTATCAGAAAACCGTCTAACTATTAAGAACCTGTAATCATGGCAGGTATATTTTAAAAATTCTAATTTCTGCTTGAAACTTTAAATTTTCTCTCTGGACAAAAAACAAAAAAAAACAAAAAAAACCCGCCAATGTATTTTTTTTCTGAAGTAACCAGGTTACTGTTGTCATTTTCAATAAAATGTCTGCCTTTAAGGACTATTGTTCCAGGTAAATAAGGATATCTCAGTACATGTTAAGTTATAATGCTTTTCTTTTTTGATTATGAATATTATTGCTGAAAGGTATTTCTCTTAAAAAAGGTACATAATTTTAATTACCTCTCATAGAAAACTCATGTAATTTGAACCAAACAAAAACTTTTGTTTCTAGACCACTGTCTAGAATCTTTTTGAGTTCTTTCTAGTAAAAAATGGCATTTTACGAAGGAGAGTGGCAGGAAATTTGAACTATCACATAGTGATTTTCCTGGAGACAACCATTGTTTTTCAAAATATGAAGTGGACTTCTCATTTTGTTATGTAGAATAGAATGCATGCTCAAGGTTTTAAAAGTCATGAAGCTGGCTTTTTAATTTATTTAATCTTTATAACAAGAACGTGGGGTAAAGAATACAACGACTTCTTGTACAGATTGGTGCCACTGTCTTTTTTCATTCAAAGTGGCCAAAAATTTTTCCCATCATTCCTTTTGTACCATAAGTGTAAAAATCAATAGAATGAATACACAAATGATATTTTAAGATAATTAGAAAATGAGTCTTGGCCTATGGACTCCCTGCAGTTGCCCTGGGATTCCCCAGGGTTCCCTGTGGTACCCCCCTTCACAACTGTTGCTAAAGTGATAGCTCGTGAGGTTAGAGCACAGTCTTTTCTGATACTTACTAGCTCTTGTAAATATGCAAGCAAAGTTTGCTTTTCTGGGCCTCAGTTCTTTATAAAATAAAGGGAAGTAGAAATCTCTGGCTCTTAAATTGTTTTCTTCTCCGATTCTTCTTTGCTTGTGTCTGCATAATGCCACCACATGGCTGGGCAGAGCAAACTTAAATCCTGAAAATAGTCATTTGCTTACTTATTAAGCTTCCATTTGTGTCGCGTAAGGACCTATGAATGCTAAATTTACATATTTTCCTACTGGTGTGCCATTTGGGGATAGGAATGTCACTTCTTACCATTTTTCTTCTAAACTTTGAAATAAATATCAGATCTTTTATTTTTGTAGTCTTGTAATTTTTATACTTTTATCTTTCTGTATTGTTTTAATTTTTATATAAGAATCTCAGGCCTACTAATGATACCCTTGACAACTAAATTCATTGGATGATGTGTTAATCCTACGTGGTCATTATCTTACTCAACATTCTGAAACAATAAAATATCCAGTTCTACAAGGACTCCCAGAAATTAATGGAAGTGAATTACCAATAATGGAAAGAAGTAGGACATTTTTTGAAATTATAAAACACAAACCCTTTATATGTGCCATTCTAATATGCAGTAAGTGACTTCATGTTGCTAGAGTGTATTTTCTCTATCTTCTGTGAATTGAAATATTTGTAATATATATACAAATACATACATATTAGACACATGAACATAAATATGCTTAGACTAAGCCAATTGTCATCACGACTTTCTCAATATAGGAGTAAGCATTTAGTTCAGGTAACTAGAACTCAAGATATTATTCATAGAAAGATTATTGTGAACAAATTTGGAAGTAATTAAAACAAGAGAAGTGTCTTCACTTCCAATGTATGCAGTTGTGTTTATCGTAAGGAGTGATCTTTTTAGTCCCCGAGGAAATTGACATCTGTATTTGATTTAATGAACTTCTGTTTGTTCATAACCCGTACAAAAGACCCTACTGCAATCTATGAGCACATCCAGCTTACGGCTTTGGTTCCCAGCATTTGAAGCAAGCAATCTGGGAAACAGCTCCTGAGTTTGTGCATGTTTTGACAGACTGAGTCACTTAAAGCTTGTTCCCCCTTTGATCCACATTTATCTTTAGATTGATGAAAATACATTTTTGTTACATTTTATTCTAATTATTTTAAGCAAAGATCAGAATCTTGCATTAAATTATGTCATTCAACCTTTTCAGTGCCAACTAAACTAGTTGGGGGTCTAATTCCAAGGATGTAGAGGGAACATCACAACTACAGTGGTGTGTCTGAGAATCAAATAAGATGTGTTAAAATCAAGGTCAAGCTCACAGGCTCAGGAAAATACCTGCTGTTGACTTTGACCCTTCAATCTGTAAGGGAGAGCTAATGTACTGTTAAATAACTCTCCCTCAACATTTCAAATAGGAATGTTTGGTAGAAACATTCCTAAATGTAGTTTTGTGCTGATGCTAAACTTTAATAACTAAGGCTTCTTCTCATGTTTTTAAAAAGCCAGACAATAATGGCTCAGTAATTACTGAACTAATGTTATCAATTCCAACAGATATCACATTTATTAAACAGAAAATGCTATGTTGCTGTTCATCAGTTAGAAATGAGTGTAATTGAAATATGAAAATGAAGTCTGTTGGAGTATGTGATTCATCATGAATTCTGCAAGCCCTACACTAACTCTCCTTCTCCTAATTAAACTGTCAAATTGAAATCTTATAATTAATGCAACCACATCTCTTTCTTACACTGGTTTTCTACCCGCATGTAAAGCTCAATTCAGCAGAAACTTTACAAGAGCCTATTCTGGAAAGAATGCAATTCTTTGCTCTTCTGATCCTGCAAGCAGAAAGCCTGCCCCCTCCACAGACCAATGTATGGCATGAGATTTCTGTTCTCTGGGAGATTAGGAGAGAAGTGGGCGGACATGTTTGTCAGGGGAGCTGGTAATCCCTGCCCTGAGTTTTTCTGGGGTCTTCTGCATCCCTGCTAGCATTTTATATTTCTACGCCATGACTAGACTTTTTCTTCTCTTTTTTGTTGCTAAAATTTAAAGATTGTGGTGGATTCTTTCCTGGTTAAAGCTTTGAGCCTATGGATTTTCACCTCTGTTCTGTACCACTTGATGGCGGAAAGTGATTGACAGGAATTTGTTCATCACTTAGGCTACCAACTGCACATGTAAACCCACGCCCTGGCCTGAGTGTACACACCGAATTCTGCTTGGAGAAGAGACAGCCTGGAAAGAGGTGGTTTCTGCCTATCTGTGTATAATCACAGGGGTGGTAAAAATCTCTCATCTCGTGGGTTAACTCTGATCGGTCGTTGGTTGCCGCCCGGACTGTGACACAAGAAGGGTTGTGAATTTATCTGTGGTTATGCTGGGTGAACTAGTCCTGGGATTAGTTAGTAACGCCTGCTGTGGGGAGGCAGCGGGGTATGGAGACAAAGTGCCTCTTGATTCCATCCCCAGGTTTCCCTGTATTACAGATGCTGCCTTTGTCAGATGTCCTTCATCACGTGTGATGGGGATTCCGGTTGAACTCCCGTCTCTGGTCACACTTGAGCTTGTCCTACATTTTCCTAAGACACAGGAAGCAGAGCCTCCACTTAGTTTTCGAATTCAGTATTCCCATGTTTCTGAACATACGGACTGTTCTTCCTTTGCCCTTCTACAAAGCAATCATTTACTCATTGATCTCCACTTCTACGCACCTGCTGCTCTCATTCTGTGGTTCAGTTGGATCCATAAGACTGGATAGGTTAAAAAATCTAGTTCCTAACTTTGGTCAATTGCTATACACAGTTACCTTCATTTTTCCGGTTTAAACATAGATAACGACTATGCCAGTTTTTAGTGTTTTATAACCAAGCCAGCCGGGCAGGGTGGGCTGTTTGTGGAGAGCTCAAAACATCCACAGTACGAGTAAGAGTTAGTTTCTTCCTATACTGTTGATCTCATGCTTCTCCGGAGCTCTGATGTGCCAGTCATGGGATGGGACTGGCCAGGGGAGCTGGTGGAAAGTGGCTTTCTCTTTTTATTGTACAAATATCTTACCGTAGCACATATTCCTTTTATAATTTTTATAATAAAGGTGGTACTTGCATGCCATCTAGAACATATCTGCTTTTATTGACCTAGAAAAGATTTTCTTGAACCCCTGTTATTTGCCTTTGGTAAGAGCACACCACCTCCAAGACTCCTGAGAATTACTTACCAACAGGCTTACATTGTCCTGGTTCTGGAGGGGGAGGAGGGAGGTCAGATCCAGGGAGGGTGAATGGTGGGATCATTCCTAGGGTGCATAATGCAAGGGTACACATTGGATCTATTAGCATAGAGCATAAATGTCTTAACACAATAATTAAGTAAACGAGATGAGGTATATATTAACCAGTGTGATGTAAGCATTCCTAATTCTATATGAATTCAGCACATTGTACCCCATAAATGCGTTAATGTATACATGATCTATGTGTTTATGATTTAATAAAAAAACCAAAAAAAAAATTTATTTACATTGAAGAAAATCTGAACATGAAAAAAAGTATTTTTATGTTTCTCTATATCATCTAGATTTTTTTTTTTTGAACCTCTGCTTTTGCTCCAAGTCCAATGCATGAGATTTCAGCCGCTTTCTTTACTTCTCTATCTCTTTCTCACACTAATGTGCGCACACAGGCATGCGTGGTTTTGGTGTGTAGAGCAGATTATTTAAAAGTTTGAGAAGATGGAGTGTTTGATGCCACAGGAACACAAGCAATTGAAGATGAAATTACTTGTTACGGTTCCTGAGAGTCCTTTCAGAATGTCGCTCTGCATCTCCCATTTCTCTCTCCCAAGAGAAAAATTTTACTCTCAGGAGGGAAAACAATCCTCTGATTTTATTGTCTAAAACAAGTTAGTTTCTTCCAGTTTCTTCTCTGAAACTGAGACATGAGTTTTTCTTTGCATGTCAAAAGATAGAGTAAAGCACTTTGCTGTTCAGCTATTCCTTGCTGTTCAGCAATGGGTTTGCCCCTTTCTTCTTCCTTTGTGCCACTGAGAGATCATAGTTAGCTATGATTATATATTTTATATTTGTATTTATTAATGTGCATTGTGTTTGCATTTGTTAACGTGCAAGTGTATGTTGGTATAATACAGGAATAGCTCTGTATGTGTGTGTGGGACATGTATTTTCTGTAGCCACTCCCCTGTGAACTAACCATTAGTTTCACTCCTAGGGGCAATCCATAGTTTACTAACCGCAAGGTTTAGTAACTGAGGTTTCCTTGAGGGTATATTCCTACAAGTGCAGTTAAAATTTTGATAGATAAATTTCTGATTCTCAAAAAAGTCTCAAATCACAATTCAATAACCCAATGTATGAAAATTTCTATTTCAGCACAGCATTGCCACCCCTCAATATTTTCATTTTAAAACAAACTTTGTTAATTCACTGGGGGGAAATGGTGTCATATTGTTAATTACTCTTCACTCCCTTGATTTCCTAGTGATGTTTAGTATCTTTTTCATCTATGTATTAGCTATTTGAATTACTTTTTAGATTTTTTCCTATGGGTTATTTCTCCTTTTTTATTGATTTGTGAGAGCTTAGCTATTTGCTAGGCATATCAGCTGGTTTTCTGCCTCAAACATTGCAAATATTTTTCCCCAAGAGTCATTTTTCCATTTTATTTGTTTAATGTGTATTTTGCATCCTAGAAAGTTTAGATATTTTATTTTTTTAATCTATCACTGATTTTCTTTGAGATTTTATATATGGCTTCAAAACTCCTTGTATTAAAATAGCTATAATAAAATTAAATAATGTATACTTTTTCATTACTTTATTCTAATTTTTTAATAGTTGATTTTCAAACATGCAGATCTTTAATCCAAGTCAAATATACTTTTTTTGTAAATAATGTGAGGTAGAAATCTTTTCCTTTTATTTTTTTCCATGTGATGAGTTATCCGAACATCATTTAATAAAGAGTTTGACATTTACAGCTGGTTTGAGTGGCACTTTTCCCGTTTACTGAATAACCATATATAAAAGGATTAATTTATGTAGCTTTTAAAAATATTTTGATATTCTACATGGCTGGTGCCTTCATTATTTTTTATTTTCAATTGCTTTCTGGCTGTTTTCCAAGGGACTAGTCTGTATTCAGTATTTTCCTGCTGGTTACTTTGGCTATCTGCCTCTGCCCGTTCACTGCTGTGTGGGTGTTGCTCAGAAGTTTGTTGTATCAGTAAATATTGAACGTCGCATTTTCTTTCAAAATTCCATGAAGAAGTGAAAATGAGAAGTTTCATAGTTTTAAACTCATATCTTTCTATTTCTGAATGAGTGCTAAATCTCTAAGTATACATTTTCTTAAACTCATGTGAACCAAAGAGTGATCCTGTTAGAACCCAGGGGAGCTTAAAATCTTTTTGTGGGGACACTACAGTAGCCTGTTTTATTTTTTCTTTCATTTTTATTGTAATGCAAGTAATGCATGTAATTTGTAGAAAACACATGCACGCAAGAAAATAATTAATATAAAATCTCGACATGGAGTGATCACTTATTGAGGTATTACTTTTTCTTATTCCATACGTGCTTTTAAACATTTAAATATTATTTTGCAAAAATGAGCCCAGAATACGCATATGGCTTATTGACTAGTCTTTACTTAATACTCTTACATAGTACATGCTCTTAATATAGTACACGCTTTTATGAAATTGATAATTCTCTAAAATTATATTCGTGTCCTTCTATTGATGTGCCATGAATAATTTAACTAATCCACTATGTGAGACTTTGTAGTTTGTTTTCATTTTTTTTTTAAACACTATAAACAGCATTGCAATTAATAACCTTTTAGCTAACCTTTCAGCACATTTATGGTTATGTCCTTTGTGAATTCTTTAGAATAATCAGTAGGGCAAACAAGTACATTTAAGAACATTGTTATATCTCACAGGCAGGAAACCCCATGTAGGTGGCATTTATGTCTTTATACGAGAATAACAATGTTCTTTAGTCCCTGTGTATTCCTGAGGGAAGTCTTCATTTGACCATGATACCAGGTGGGTATCTTGGAGGGCACACAGCCGGGGATGCTGAAAACGGGGCTGGGCCCTGTGGACATTTGTTAGCTCACACTTTTTAACTGCCATGTGTCCAGCGTGCCTGTCCAATATTTCAGTGGAATATCTTAAAAATACTTATTGGCTGGTGGCCAGTGCTATATAATACTAAATGGAAAGAGATTCTCAAGGGAAAGACTACGGGGGAAACAACGAGTAATCATTTTCTCGTGGGACCCAGGAAGATGCTAACGCTCTCTCACAAGTGAAACCGCTACCTGTGTCTACCAAATTATTCTGCTTGTAGTCCGTGCCGGCTTACTCGGGAGGGCTAGTGCAGAACACGGCCAAAGTGATGGGAAGGGCTCGGCCGTGTACTGTGTTAACTTGAACAAATGAAAAACAAACAAACAAAAAAACTTGAACAAATGATTTTCACTTTTCAGAGTCTCAGTTTCCTCAACCAATTGTGAGATTTACGTGCGTTAATACATGTACGTCCTTTGGAAAGTTCCTGGCAAGCGATAAATGTTCAGTAGCTGTTAATCAGTGTGGTAGTGTTATTAGCCGATGATGGGGTAGAAAAACAGTCTGTCTGGTTTCACTGAGTAGCTAGGAGCAACATTTTTCATACCACTGATTGGCTGGTTTCAAGTTTGACTGAACATTTTTTTTTTTTATCACATTCTTCCTTTGGGATCTGCTGAGTAAACCAAGTGAGAACAGAGGACGAGGAAGAGGGGTCAGCTATGACAGAATTGAGACGCACTTGTTTTCCACTTGGAAACTGCTTATTAAACTCCGATGCTTATTTAGACAGGTACGTAGAGAATATTAGTTGGATGAGGGGGATTATAATAGCGTAAAACATTTGTTTATTCCAGTTGTATTAATTTGTACTACTTTATAAACACATCTATCATTTTGTGTTAACTTTATATTGCTAAACACATTCCTTAGCCAAATAAGGCCATCTGGAAACCCCTACTATGCTCACCTCTTCTACGCACTGGTGTTCACATGTTTAAAATAGATGTTTCCAACTCTTCCCTGTCAGAATTTTGGCCACATCCATTCCAAATCACTTTAGCAGCCCATTCGTTGTGGCCAGGAGAGGCTTAGTTTCACCTAATTATCTCCAGCTTGAATTTAAATGTTTTCTTTTTGTTCTCTTTCATGGACAGATAAAAGCTTGACATTTTCTATATGACAATACTGTATGTGAAGACAATAATTAACTAATCTCCTAGGTTTTTCTTTGGTAGGTTAAAAAATCAACCTCTTTAACCTTTCCTTTCAGTTCATTTTTGAAAGAATTGGCTTAAAATGCTTTCGAACTTTGTCTTCAGCTTAAATTGATCTTTCACCTCTTGGAGAACTTAGCATTTCAGTTGAACGGGTGAGATTTTCTTTCTAGAGGACACAAAATGATTTGATTTAATAATGTTCAACAGTAGCATAATGATTACAGACACCATCACCAATGGTTGTTCATTCTATTAACACACAGTTACCGGTTACTCACTGCCAGGACCGAGGCTAGGTGCCAGCGAAACAGTGTTTACTATGACACAAGGAGTCCCTGCCCTCATCAAGTTGACATTCTACTTGGGAGGGAGACGATAAACAGAAACAGATTACTTTTTTTTTTTTTTTTGGCAGTTTTTGGCCGGGGCTGGATTTGAACCCACCACCTCCGGCATGTGGGGCCAGTGCCCTACTCTGTTGAGCCACAGGCGCCGCCCAACAGAAACAGATTAACAACATGATTTCAGATAGCGATAAGTAATGTAAAATAATGACATGATGATAAAAAGTAGAAAGTAGGTCAGGGTTGTGTTAAGAAGCTGGCCACGTGACCATCGGGGGAAGAGCACTTCGGGCAGAAGAAAGTAGTACGTGGTGCTCTGAGGGGGACAGCCTTAGCAAATGTGGCTCAGGGGAAGGGGTAGAGAGCCAGGCCGGGCGCGTTCAGTGCGGTGGGTGACTAAGGCATCTAGAAATGGTTCCCGCTCAGATTTTACTCCAAGCATAATCAGAAGTTGGGGGATGGTATGAGCTGAAGAGAGTTGTGATACAATGTTCTACAGAATTCCTATGACTTCTGTGGAAATGGGCTATTGGAGTAAACAGCAAAGTGGAGAAATCTGCTGAGAACATATTTTCTCTTATGTGCCATAAATATCTTCTAAACCTAGTACTAGGCCTGACAATTAAGTTCACAAACTCATCCTGGAGAAAGTGTTACTTACCTCATTGCTGAATATCACCACCATCACCTTCAAAGTACTCCCCTTGAGGCGCGATGCACCAAGCCAGTTTCTAGACCACCCTTCAGAGCACCTTTTTCTAGGGTGAGTTTGTGAAGTTAATTGTTGGATCCCATACGAGGGCAGCTCTGATGGCCATTCCAGAAAAAAGAGTTCTAAAATATTACCCTTATGTTTTAGATCCTTCTTGTATAGAGACAAATCTTTAGCCAATACTCAAATCTGGTATTTTAAAATCACTTTTACTTTCAGATTTCTACTTTGAAAAACGAAAGCAACAGTTAAAATGTTTTTCTGTTGGTGTAATTATTGATATTTTAAGAATATTGAATTCTACAGTTCCCTTTGCAAATATGAATGCCCACAATTTTATATACATTAAAATGAAATTAGCTACCCTTGGAAAATCTACAAATCTAACCCCTACACATAATATTTTTTCCACACGATAAAACTACATTCTGAGTTCAAATGCTGATTAACAAATGTGCATTTTGATTTTAAGCTATTTGCAAAGGTAGAAACTGACTGTATTGTGTAGCCAGCAGGGAGAGACCTCGAAATAGAGAAAAAGGGACAAATGGAGTTGGTTAGTGAGACAGATAATGTACAGTATGCTCCTAGTAAAAAATGGTTAATGTTTCCTCCAGTTTCACTTGAACTTGACTCATCTGCCACGTGATATTTACTGGGAATTGAGTAGTTCTTAAAGTATTTTAACCTGTTGAATAAGTTGTCTTTGTGTGCAATTCTGACCTAAAATTGAGCCTCTCAACTGTGTCTCCAGGTGTAAAAATAGTCACAGCAGAAGGAAAGCGACTCGCCTATCACTCTGCAGCATAAAGCAGACAGAGAGAGCAAGAAGTGAAAACACATGTTGACCACTTGAGAGACAGACTTGTTGGAGGCAACGTTTCTCAGTTCCAGGGTTGCTGCGTCCCTCGGCTTCTGCACTAATGCGTCCGTGCAGTTCACATGTATCCAGGGTTCTGCTCAGCATTTTCCCACGATGATTCACATAAGTTGTCATGTCGTAAGCAAAGGAAGCTCACATTGTCCTCAGTTCCAGCCTTTGGTGGAAGTGATTTCACCCTTCCCTGAGAAGTGGAGGCTTATTCTCATCCATGGCTGTAATGCCCAGATTCTAGAAGGCTTTCACCTCCCTGGACAGAGCTCTTTTTTACTGACTAGGCCCCACTGTATATATTGCTACAATTCTGTTGGATTAAATGGTAATGTAATCACACCGTAAGTTTACTTGACTGAGGAGGAAAATGCAAGTTATGGAAAACTGTGATTTCCCAAAGGGCAAGCCCAGCAGAGGAAGCCTTTGGGCAGTGGACGCTGAGATGAGGAATGTTTTACCCCACAATTCCGCAGACAGTTATTACTTCCTAACAAATCAGAGCATTCTGCTACATGTTCTCCATCAGGGGCTGCTGCCCATTGTGAAGTTTGATGTAGGTTGCTCTTGCATTTTTCGGTGAATGGAAATTGACCAACTCCTTACTCCTGTAGCTTTAAAAAGTAAACATCTCCTTGCAGACTTCACTTTGTTTTCTCCTTACAAAGGTCAAAATAAACGTATATTTTGAATGCTTTTCATGAAATAAAGTTAGTTACTCCCAATGTTAACAGCCATAGCTGTGCTCTTTGGGGTTATTTCACAAGCTGATTGGGCAACACGTTTTCCTCTCACGCTGTGGAGTGGGCGATGAGTTAGTAATGCTCTTAAGAGTACAAAGCTCTTCAGTGCAAACTGTTAATTCCAAAAGAGCCACAGCAGGGCGGGACGGCGCTGTCAGGTGGGTGCTAGGCCTCTGTGCAATACACACACTCCCTAAATAGAGAATTCTTCTTCAAAGATTTGTTAGGAATAATACTTTGGGGTAGGAAGTTCCTTAATTCTTTATGATTGGGTTGCCAGACTTAAGGAGCTATGGTGAGGAAGATTTGGAAAAGTCCGTGATGAGGCTTTAAGCTGTGGTTTTGGGCAACAATTAATCATCAGGCAAATGTTTTTAACTTACGTAGCCTTATACTCTATTCTCTTTTCCTTGGCCTAGGAGAAATGCGGGCCTTATTTTTAAAATATTAATTTCATCAATTCAGACAATGATTATTTGAAATCAAGGTCTTTGGCTGAAATAAAAATCTGCTGTTTCATGAGGACATGTTTGTACATCTCAAACATTGTTCATGCCTAAGTGTATAGCAAAACACTGGGTGCCACCGTGTGCCATCAAATATGATCCTATAGAGAATTGAAAAAAAATCAGCATTCTATAGCAGGATTTGGGGGTAAGATTTATAATTTTTAACTTAAAAAAATCGATACATAATAGATGCTCATATTTTGGAGATTGACAGACATATTTTGATGAACTGTGTCCAAATCTGTTTTACAAGGAAGAAAGATTCTAAGGAAAAAGGTTGAGACTTTCACTTCCAGAGTTTTTCCAGGCTAACAAAAGAAACTTTCACTTTCTTTGAAAATCCATGCTTTTACACAATTAGCAGTTACAAATTTAATCTTTGTTTCTCGTTTTTCTGTAAGTCAAAACACCATACGAGGTGTGCTTTTGCAAGAAAAGAAAGCAAAAGGGAAGAAACAAAAAGACAATAATTTCCTCCTTGAGCGCATTCTCTTTTTCCTTAAACATTTGTGGCAGTGAGAATGTGTCTGTGTTTGGAGCACGAGCTCTCGTCATGATGGCTTTGTGTTGTGAGAACCTGCTTGGAAACCTGCTCCCTGAGTAGCAGCTCAGATGGAGAGACCCCAGTGTGTGACTCTGCTGGCTCAGCAGCAGGACAGAGCTCAGCCGCCCTGGCGGGGAAGCCTTCAAACGAGGAGCGCTGATGCCAGCCTCAGGGATCACCAGGGCTCCGAAGAGCAATTGCTAAGATTCCACCCTGGATTTAACTATCTGGATGTGTTTCCAAATGGCTTTTCTCCCTCTCCCTCTGCCTCTTCCTCCCTCTCTCCTTTCCCCTCTCCTTTGCTCATCCTCCCTTCCTCTCGCCCCCTTTTTTCACTTCCGTGTGCACACATGTACACATGAGCACGTACCCATTACCGTGAAGTTATTATCCTCTGAAAAGAGATTGGTGATATTCAAGATACAGTCTAACATTCTATGAGAAGTGGCCCTAACTTATATTTAAAAATACCCAAAATGAGCATAGAAAGGTTGTGAAAATGTAACCAGCCGATTCTGAGTGTTTGTAAAGCTCTGTTTATCCCGACAGAGGGACTATATTGACTATGCTGTCACCCTGTCCTTTCTTCTTTTTTGGTTTCAATTCTTATTAGCATTTCACATTTTATGAGCACATTTATTTGATGAAAAGAGTGATAGTAACAGGCAAAAAAGCTATCTAAGTCATGGATGGTGAAATACTGGTTGTTTTGTAATCGTAGATTAGGTAGAGGGAGTTAAAACTAATGTCCACCAGACATGTTTAGAGATACCGATTTCCTAATTCCACCACTGAGAGTTGACTGTACGTATTACAGCTTCCAAGGAAATTGCTGAAGAAGTTTGTCTTTTACATTGGATGTTGATTTTTTTCACCCTGCTTAGCTAACTTGGGTGCCATTTTCGAAAATTTCTTCCACATAAACAGTGAATAATGTCCTCTGATGCTTAAGATGTGTGACGTATCTTTTCTTTACTCAAATCTCCAGTGTCTCACACATCTCTTCACTGATTCTGAAATTCAAGGGCCTAGCTACGTTATAAAGACCTCTCTGGGTATTTGCTTTTATAGAGAAACGTCAGTCAGCCGCAGTTCCCTTTGTCTGATGCATAATAGATAAATGTTTTCCTCTAACAACTTTCCGTAAAAGATCTATTACCTACGAAGTTTGGTACTGTAATTTAGGATATATTGGGAATAAGGAGCTTGTTATCTTTATATTGGGTAAATGCAGGGTATTTTTGGCTAAATTAAGTCAGGTTTTTCAGATGCCAGTGTGATAACTTGAGATCTACATGAGCTGTCATGGCCACTCCTGTGCATGTCTGGGGTCTCATAGCATAAGGTGTCCAAAAGAGAACTCCTCATTCCCCAGCCAACACCGCAGTCAAAAATTTTTCTTCTCTTTTTCTCATCTCAGCAAATGGCATCACCATTTTCCATCTTCAATCCTTGTATTTCCTTCAACACTCATCAATGCATCAGCAGGCCCTTGTCAACCTACTTGCAAAGTCTACTTAAACATGAACTTCTCTCTTCATCTCCATCACTAACGCCCTGATCTAAGCTTCTGTCATGTCTCTTCTGGACCAGAAGAAGCTTCCTGACAAGTATTCTTGTATTTTGTCTCTTGCAGCTCTCCTATTTAAATTATTTTAAAGAAAAATTAGACTGTATCCCTTCCAATTATACCTCTTATTAAGATTAAGTCAGTGCCTCCCTTTTGCCTTCCACATCCTGTATCATCCAGCTGTATCCCATATACAAGCTTGAACTTGTTAAGCTTCAAGTATACAAGAGGTAATGTAATAATTAAAGAACCCAACAAAGATCAAACTCAGTACATGTGACTTCAAAGCTCATTCATCATATCAATAAGAACTAATAACCTTTACATTCTTTTTGCATCAAACATTTAAAGTCACTTGTCTCAGAAGCATGGCGAGTTATACATTATTATTTCCATTTTGCAGATAAGAACACTGAGGCTCAAGGAGATTGGGAACTTGCCCAAGGTTCTACTGTTCAGAAATCACAGAAGCTTGAAAAGATTTAAACTCAACATTATCCCAAAGCATTTGCACTCTTCATCTGTTCCATTGATGTCTTTTTTCCCCCCCTGCCCATTATTCTGATGTGAGACATTTGCTGATAAAATGATGCCTCAACATGGCTCTTCTAAAACAGTATTAAAGTATGCTTAAGTTTGCACTCAAAAGGCCTGGAACAAGCTTTGGCAGCGTTCACACTCACTCCTACCTCATTCCTGAGCTGCAGTTTGTTCCTCCTATCTTAGAGCCTGGAATTTTGATCAACCTGGATGATAGGAAGAACATATATCCATCAATAATTGGCAAGAGTGATAAATGTCCAGAGCCAGCATGGGATACAGGGGAGGAAGTACAATAAATTTCGTGCCGAATCAGCTACGAAGGCAAGCCGAGGCCAAAGAATCACAGCTGTCATTTGGCTGTGGGAAAGAGTTCAGAGGTCCTTTTGACTGCTCATTCCCATGAACTTGAGGTTCTCAGAGGGGCACTCCAGGAGGTGACACTCTGTTTTCTGTAGTAATGTGACCCAGAACATGACAGATTGCTAGTAGTTAATCAACAGGTTATGATAAAAGCCCAAATGTGATTTATTTCTTTTGCTCGAGATTGGCTGTATTTTTGCGTGCGCACACACACACATACACACACACAGAGAGCTGAGCAGATCTCACAGCAGCCAGTCCAAACTATCAAATTGACATTTCCAACTAATATTTCATTGTTTAGGTAATTCATAGAAATTGTAAGACACAATTTTAATATTTTAAGTTTCCAAACAGAAGTGACATTGACCCACAAATGTAATTTCCATTCATGCAGTGCAAAGTTTTATGTTAAGGTTTTTTCAATTTTGAACTTATTTCTTTTGTCATGGAAGAGTATGGCTTAATCCGCATATGGAATATTAAAGATGATTATGAGAATGGAAATTTACCAGGCAAGAATCTCCCATTACTTTAGAGATGTTTTTGGATTCCATATTCCTGAAATATTTTAATATTTTAAGAAGTGTCATGATTGGCAATTTGTAAAATTCTTGTGGTGGTGGGAAATTTAATGATGGAAGTAATAGTGATAATAATAAAAATGAAACACTAACAACGATTGGTTCTTAAAGCATGCCAGGTACCGTTCTGAGTGTTTTTTGTTTATTATTTTATTTTAAAAAATCCTTATAACAATTGGATGGAATCGAAACTTTACTTACCTCCATTTCATAAGGGGATAAATTGAGGCCCAAGGAGGTTAATAAGTTTCAAAAGGCTAATAAACAGCTAATATGCTGCAGAGTCGGGATTCAAATCTAATCAGCCTTCTTCTTGATCTAGATAATGAACTTCCAGTTTATACGTTTAAACACATACATGAATATGATATTTATCGACAATGTATATGTATGTAATATGCATAATTCTATAAAATACTTTAAAAAGAGAATCCAGTAGTACTCTCGTAACTAATTCAAATAGGATCTTTAAGAACTGGTACTGAAATGACATTATCAGAGATAAAGATAGGAAACCGATGATTTTAAAATATATTTGGTAATAATTAGAATACAGACAATGGGTTTTGTTATTATTCCATCAGGAAAAGAATTTATGAGAGGGCACAGTTAATATTAGCCCATTTCCTATGAAATGTCTGATTTTTGAATCACAAATTTGTTTTCTGATATTTTAAACAAGAAGCAGTACAATTAGTCAAAGTAAATGTCTATACTATCAACCCAGTCTTGCCAGCTTAACGGTAGCTTGTTTATGCCAGCAGCAAAGAAGCTTTAGAGAGTGACTGGTAAAGAAATTGTGAAAGGCGTTTTCCACAGCTTGTTAAGAATTGAATATTTTTCCTTTCAAGAAGTGCTGCAAAGCTTGGAAGAAGAGGTAATCAGTTGGTGCAAGGTCTGGTGAACACAGTAGATGACAGAGAGTTTCCAAGTCCGGCTTCTAGCGTTTGAGCAGCGTTGTTTGTGCTCCTCGTGGTTGAGGTGTCTTGCACAAGGATTGGTCTGTCTCTGTTGAGCAATCTCAGCTGCTTAATCGCAAGCAACCTCATCATGGTGTCCGCTGTTGTGGTTAGGCGTCTGCTGGCCTTGATTAACCAGATTGCATAAGGCTGTCGTGGGTCATTCCAGAGCTGGGCTACCACACACACACCATTAGCTGTGTCCAACAGATATTTGGTTTGGGGCTGTGTTTCAGTACTTCATCGTTATTTGACCCTTGTACTGAATGCTTGAAATTGTCAAAAAGAATCCATCTTTCATCATATGGTCTAGAAATGGTCCACCTTTATGTTGTGACAGCAAAGAGGAGCAAACTTCAAGATGATTTCTCTTCTGACGCTCATCTAATTCATACAGAACCCATTTGTCCAGCTTTATTACCTTGCTGGTTTGTTTCAAATGGCCCACTATTGTGGGAATAATAACACCAAACCTTGCTGGTAATTCGCACACAGGTTGAGATGAATTTGTTTCCACTATAGTTATTCACTCATCATGATCCACCTTGGTCTCAGGTTGCCCACGTGGCTCAATTTCAAGATGAAAATCACCAGAATGGAACTTCTCAGACTAACGGGGTCCTGTGCATTCATCAGTCATGTTCTTCCCAAACATTTCATTGATGTTTTAAGCTGTCTGCACGGCACTGTCTTTATGATGAAACTCACACGCAAAATAATTTTGGACTTATCCATGGTTTCACAAACATTGCTCTAAAAAACATTCAAAAGAATGTACATCTGAAAGAGTAGAGATGTGCCTTCAGAATAAAAAACAAAACAAGAAGTGTCAAAGTGAAATGTCAGAGATACCAACTGTCAAATTTAGTACTTAAGGAAATCAGACATTTCATACTTAATAACCTAATAGATGAAAAAGTTAGGAATGTTAGTGTGGTCACCAGATTCACTAAGTAGTTGCTTTCTTTAAAGCCAGAAGACAAAGGCTGCCAAAAAATAAGGAAGAAATAATCAATATTTTTTCTTGTTTTCATTGCACTTTCCCAAGTCCTTTAGGTCTTGATACTGTGTATCAAATATACAAATACAAACATTCCTTATATCCTAAATCTTCCCTTATCTGGTATCATAAAATATTTTGTGACAAGTTTTGACATTTAATTTACCATTTTCATAAAGCCAGTGGATCTGGTACAACTAAGTGCTTCTTGACTTGGGAATGAACAAAAACTACAAAAGTACCAAGTTCTCCAGGGCGATGGTTGAATCATTTTGACTGTTGCCTTCTTATCAGAATACTTTTTGGGGGCTATTTCAGAATTAGAGCACCAGGAAAAGGTTGATTTTTTTTTTTATTGCCTCTCAAATAGAAGAACATGTAACAGCAGAAATTAGAGTGTAGTTTCTAGCAAATAGTTTGAAAATCTAATGCAGTGTCAAACAAAAACAAACTTCTTGGTCTTTAAATTAGAACAATAGTGAGAGGATCAGAAACAGCTGTGGCACTTAAGAAAGAAGAAAAACACTCAGCTGTGGTGCAAGGGTTTATGCAGAACTGTAAAAGATTGTCATTGGGTTTTATTACATGCTGGCTAATTAATGATAATGAATCTGACTTTTTTCTTTGTACGTTTTGAACATATTTCAAGATGAACAAGCAGACTGCTTGGTATGTATATCTCTGCTGACCTTGGCATCTGGAATAGTCCCTCTTTTATTCTGTGAAACCCAGGATAGGAGAGATTCTCTTCAAGCCAAAATGAGTTGCTTCGTAGGCTGGCTCTTATCATTATTATTTAATTCCTCTATCATATAAAACTTTTCATTTTTCCCCATGATCATTAATAATGCTAGCATTAACTCTCAATTTCATGGGACCAAAAAATTAAAGGGAAGAAGCTTTTTTATGCCAGGACTAGATAATTCTTTTAGAAGTTAAACGTGTTGACTACATTTATGGCAACCACACGTGGTGGACATGACTCCTGTCTTCTTGAAAGCTGAGAAGCTACGTTCTGTGTTTTATTTGTGTTTTTATATTTATCTCTCTTGCTAAACAGGTCTTAGAACAGCAAATAGTCAATTGGTATTTTGGGAAAGTGTTCATTGAAAATGTCACGGGGCTGTTTATGCTGTAGTTCTATACAAACATTGTATATAAGGTTGGAAATACATGTGGCTTCCCAGTTTCAAAAACCGCTATGGAGGTGTGGGTGCTGTGGTCAGAATGTTGGGATCTAGATGAGTAGATAGACACCCAAAAGCCATTAATTCTGTAGTTTTTCTCTGGAGGCAGGGTTGTACACATGTTTATGGTAGAGATGACATGGCTACATTTATTACGATACAGAAAGCTTTTATTTTCCCGGACTTCTGCAAACCCACAATGACACCTTAGAAGGAGGCAGCCCCGCCCTTCCCTAGCTGCTCTGGTGCTCCCCAACACTTGCGGAGACCCTCGATCCTTTCTGCTTATTAAGAAAAAGGTATGGTTGTTCTCTTTGGTTTATCCTTTGAACAACATTAGAGAGTTTTTTTCCTAAAATAAACTAACTCAAAAGCTAGTCTACAAAACACCTCAAAACCATTCTGAAACCTTTTGGCAAACCAGGTTAAAGTAGAGCTATATTTGGTCCTCAGACTGATACCTTGGCACAGAAAAAGTAACATTTTAGTATTTTGAGGTTGCTATATAATTAAGGGTTAAAGGGAAAAAAGGAGACAGAGTCACCAAATTTAGGCAGAAGTCGGAGAAAACAGTTCAGACAGTAATTGTCAAGAGGTTTCTTTTCCTTTCAACTTTCAGGGACTTTAAAACTTCAAATAGACCAAAAATACCTTTCTATCCTTTTGCCCCTCAGACTGAATACTTCTAAGTCTTTGCAAGTCACAGACTGCATTAAACTTTGTCAACTGGTCTCTAAAATGGACTAGAATGTACATCCAGCTGTATGTATTGTTGCCAGCTCATGAGGAGACATTTATCAACATCAGACTCGAAGATTATAAAATAGAGAAAAGCCAAGACAAACTATTGACAAGTACAGCAAAGGGAATAGAATAACGTATATGTGCAGTTAGAAATAATTTCTATAACATAATTAAAATTAATAAAATAAAATTGAGAAAGAATATCACCAAAAATAACAAAAAATGTAGCAATGAGATAAATGTGATAATGGTAATGATAATAATTAGTCCCTGCAAATCAAGAACTCGCATCAGTTGCCTCCAGAGTAGATGTTGTTGGCTTTTGCTTAGCAAAAAAGAAAGAGTGTGAGTCAACAGTATTTACAAACTTTGGAGGTGGAAATAATGCTCACGTTGCCTAGATATAAAGTGTTTCAAGCATCCTTATACAGTTAGCAGCATCCTTTAACGTAAAAAGCATTTGATGATGTTCATTATAACTTAGTCTTACCCATTTGTTTTAAAAATAAAATCCACTGAAGAACCTGAGTAGACATTTGTTAAAATGAGAACTGTGCATTCAAATTTAGATTCCACTGCATAGAGTAATACTTTAGTTGCTAGGGAAAGATTAGATGTTCATTAAAAAATGCTTTTGATAGTTCTGTGGGAAAGATGCTTATTAATAATCTAAATGCTTGTGAAATTTAGATGGAAAGCTGTGGGAAAAGTGAGTGCTGGAAGAAAGACAGGGCCCCACACCTATGATGCCACCATCATCTTTTGCAAAGCCTATCTTTGTAGTTCATATTTGATTTATTGATTGATTATATTATAGAGTATCTCCCTGATTATTATTTATTATTTGAATATTGATTGATTGATTATATTATAAATTATTTCCCTGATTTAAGTGACCACATCTTCATTTTAGGGAAAAAAAGAAAAAAGGTCACAAAAAAATTTAAATGCATTTATTACTCCATCATTGTGAAATTTTAGTGTTCTTACCTACTTCCCTGGATATGGGTGTGTAGAGATGTAGTTTTTAAAAATATATTTCATCTTAAACTGTATATGAAGAATATTGTTTTAAATTAAAAAATATCCTCGGAGCCATTTTGTACTTTTTTGTTTAAATGTAGTAAGGAGAGCAGTTTAAAAAATTATACTCTGAATAAATAGAAGACTATGTGTAACTCGGAGGTTGGATGCAGACCAGTCAAGGCGGCCATCCTGAATTCAGTAGACAAGGACTAAATAAGAATGAAGAGTTGAAAAAATTATCTGGGGGACCAACCAGCCCTTCTCTATTTGGGGCTCTTTTGCCATACCTGGACAAAAGAACCTGAGTTCTTTTGACAATGGAGTCTTTATTTTATTTTATTTTATTTTTTGAGATGGAGTCTTACTCTGTTGCCATTGGTAGAGTGTTACGGTATCACAGCTCACAGCAATCTCAAACTTCTGGGGTCAAGTGATCCCCTTGTTTCAGTCTTCTGAGTAGCTGGGACTACAGGCACCAGCCACAATGTGAGGCTAGTTTTTTCTATTTTTAATTTTTTTTTGTAGAGACAGAGTCTCACTTTATCATCCTCAGTAGAGAGCCGTGGCATCACACAGCTCACAGCAACCTCCAGCTCTTGGGAATAGGCGATTCTCTTGCCTCAGCCTCCCAAGTAGCTGGGACTACAGGGGCCAGCCACAATGCCTGGCTAAGTTTTTTCTATTTTTAATAAAGACTAAGTCTGACTTTGCTCAGGCTGGTGTCAAACTCCTAAGGTCAAGAGATCCACCTGCCTGGGCCTCCCAGAGTGCTAGAACTACAAGTGGGAGCCGCCACACTGACTATTCCTGGACATTATTAACAGGGTGTTTCTTCTTCTTCCTCCTCCTTCCAGTGGAATGGGGACATGTGTACCTTTTGATTTTCTGGTCACGGGATCCTCTGTGGATTATAACAAGAGTGGGCTGTAGCGGAGCTAAGAATAAACAACAATAAAATCAACTTACAAAGTAATGAAAGTCCTGTTAATAGGTACAGTCAACGCAGTACTTACAGCGCACGTTTTAGACCGATTACTTTTCATGCTTTTTGTCTTGTTTTTAACTTACATTGTTGCCTGTGAAAATGGAGCTTCTGACCATCCTGTGATGGTGCTACTTTGTCATAACTTAAGACAAAAATGTGCCCAGTGAGTTTCTGAGTACCCTCTAAGCATGTAGGCATTAAATAGACATATTACTGAAAGAAAGTCAAGAACATATCTATTAAATGGGATAAGACAGGCTACACCAAGCTAGTAAATAAATCCCGTGGTATGAGGTGAACACATATGAAATTTAAAGGAAAGTAGGTTTGATTCTCCCTTCTATTAAGTGTCAGTCCAAGAGACACTTTCTTTCATACCATACTCAGGGGTCCAGGATGCTTTGTTCTATGGCTTTATCATCTTAACTTGCGGCCTCTAAGTGTGCCACTGAAAAAAGAAAAACAAAGGTGCACACCGGCTTTGATTTTATCTCCGTCTGAAGTGGAAAGAGGCGCACAGCCATTCTCACCTCTTAGTCCTCATGCCAAACTAGTCTCAGGTCTTTAATCTATTCAAGGAAGGCTGGAGAACTTAGTGCGACACATCTGTCAGGATTCAACTTGAGAACCAGAACCAACAGAAGTTACATGTATTAAGGGATCCACTGTAAGAAATGGGTTTCTGCGATTGTGGGGTCTGGGTAGGTCAGGCTGAAATCCAGGGAGCAGGTGATCACCAGCAGGCTGGAACTCACCAGCTGCTGTCCACGGGGTGGTTTTTCTCTCTCAGAGGCTTCAGCTCTGCTAGAAAGGTCTTTCACCTGATTGAATCAGACCCACCTAAATTATCCAGGTTAATCCCCTTTACTTAGAGTCAACTGATTATGGGCTTTTGATTATATCTGCAAATTCCCTTCACAGTAACACCTAGCTTAGTGGTTGATTAACACTAACCCAAGTTGCAAAGTTTCCACATCACAGAAACTATTACCAGGGATCACTTGGATAATAGATGAACTCTAATGACCCTACCAGAAGATGAGATATTATACTACATGTTACGAACATGTCACGAGGCGTCACTTGTTAACAGCTACAACAAAAGCAAAAAAAAAAAAAAAAAAAAAAAGAGAGAGAGAGATGTGAAAGAATTGATCACATCAATAGCCCTGGGAGTTGGTCCATGAGAAGGCAGAGCGATCATCATTTAACATCATATGTGCATCATATGTTCATCCTCTAGGCTTAGTTAATAGTTAAAGGTATTTAATCCAGAAAAGTTTTTGCAAGTTCTTAGAAACCTGCCAAGAACAAGCAAGTACCTCATCATACCAATTTATCCTAGTCCAGAGTATTTTGATAGTTTTGATTAATTGTGATATTATCTAAATTTCTCTGCATGTTCTTCTTGTTTTTGCATTCCACTCTATTCCATTCTATTTTTTCTACACTGTTTTATTACCTCCGAAGAGTCTCTTGCCTACTTGCTAAGTTCTTATTATTGGTTAGTACAAACTGTTTTACGTCCTTAGTCTCAGTGTTGCAGAATTTGGATTTCAGTTAAATTTTTAATTCCACCTGATAAATATCTTCCTTTCTCTTCTTAGACCACTTGGCCCCGCATTCATATTCTTTTGCTTCTCATTAGTAGCCCACTGAGCTGTTATATATATACCTCACAGCAGCAGCAGGCAAGATAGCTTTAGTTTTTAGTAGTTCCATGTTGCTACCAGCCAGTTGGTCTTCCCCATCGCCCAAGTCACAGCTGACATCGCTGTTGTTAACATCACCTGGTAATGGCTGATGGTGTTTCGTGTGCCTTCCTGGGCTCTGAACGAATAACTGCCAAGAATTGGCCAGACACTAAGGTGAAGGGGACCATGCAAGTGTTCCATCTGCTGCCTGTATTTGTTCTCTGTATACACTCTGAACATTACCTGGGCAGAGGAAAAAAAGACTTGCTTCTACAGACATCAGTTCTATTAGGTGAGGAGCCAAAAGCCCTTTCTGGCCAAGTTGTGCTAAACGTTTCTCTGTTGGAGGTTACTCTCTGCCAGTCAGGCAGTGAGTCAAAACTGAAAGCTGCAGGAGACAGACAATGTGAGGCAGAATTCATGAACTTCTTTGTGGCAAGGTTCAAAAATAATATTTAGGCACTAAACGTTTTAGTTTCAAGGTCAAAGTTATTCCACCTTAGGATCACTATTAGATTAATAAGTGGTTTATCAGTCATAGACAGAGCTGTTTGAGGTGCTCCTGAGGTGAAGCAATTATGCTCATTGAGCCAAAGTGTAGCTTTTCTTTATTATCTATTGGGCCAAGATCTCACCTTATTATAACATACCTGAATACAGATTCTCATTGCAGAGTATAATTAGTACATGGTCTATTGAGTAAGCAATATGCATTTTTAAAATTGTCTAAACACCTCTTTACATGCCAACTCTGGTGATAATTACCAAATGTCTATATCTAGAAAAACAGGCAATTCAGAAATATCAATTTGTGCTATTATTTATGATACACATGTGCTAGTTTTCCCTAAATATAGACATTTGGTAATTATCATTGGGACTATTTGTTACAATTCCAAAGTAGATACCAAAGGAATGGAAATATAATTTATTTGGTAAAAATGTAAATCCTGAAAAATTCTCATTATCTTTTTGCAGAGTACAGTTCTTAGTTTCCTATTCATATTTCATGTAATAATTTTGGATTAGCCATCTGGTTTGTTGAGGGTTGAAAATCTGTTTAACACCAACGCAGAATTTTTGTTAAAAAATAAAACAAGTTACACAGAAATCACAAATGGTTTTCAGGTATTTCAGAATGCTAATAATGAATAACTTTTAGGAGAAGGTATGTATTTTGCACTTTTATCTTTAGCACCTTTTTTTCATTTAGGTAATTTAGATTCACCTTCAGCAGGCTTTTGAGACCATTTTTCTGAGATACGTTTATCTGAATGGCTGGTACATAATAAGCCTTATGAAAAATCTATGTTGGGCCATCTACATTTTCCCAGTATCACTCTTTCCTTGTCTAAATGGTTATCTCAGTGGCTTATTAGAGCATTTTGTCCATGATGCCGAGTCTATAACCCTGAGATTGAACTACCTCCTCTCTGCCTCAGGTCTGTAAATAGATTCCAATCTTCTGCTGCTGTCCAGGATGGATGTGGTTGGTTAACATGGGGAGACTACTAAGCAGAGTAAATTTATTGGCACAGATACATCACTTCATCCCTGTGAAAAGATTGAAGTGTGTACTGCATAAAAAGTTGAATAGCTAACACTAACTAACTTAAAGACAGTATAAAGCTACAGTAATCAAAACAGTGTGGTACTGGTGAAAAAATAGACAAACAGATTAAAGGAACAGAATAGAGAGCCTAGCTGGAAATAGACTCACATAAGCATAATCAACCAATGTTTGACAAAAAAGCAAAGATAATACAACAGAGAAAAGATAATCTTATCAATAAATGATTCTGGTACCCCTGGACCTTTATACACAAAATAGTAAATTAGACACAGGCCTTATACCCTTCCCCTAAATTAACTCAAAATGGATCACAGACCTAAATGTAAAATGCAAAACTATAAAACTCCTAAAAGATAACACTTGAGACAATCTAGATGATTTCAGGTTTGGCAATGACTTTTTAGAGACAACATCAAAGGCATGATCCATGAAAGAAAGAATTGACAAAGTGGGCTTCAGTAAAATAAAAAAATTATGCTCTGTGAAACACTTCTGAGAGAATAAAAAGACAAGACAAGACACGGACTAGGAAAAAATATTTGCAAAAAGTATATTTGATAAAAACTCTTATCCAAAATATACCAAGAACTCTTAAAAACTCAACAATAAGAAAATAACCTAATTATCAAATAGGCCAAAGATCATAATGGCTGCCACACACACACATAGATGGCAAAAAAGCATATGAAAAGATGCTTCTCACTATTGGTCATCACGAAAATGTAAATTGAAATGATACACCACTACATATCCAGGCAAAATCTAAAACACTGGCAACACCAAGTACTGGTGAGAATGTGGGGCAACAGGGGTTCTTTTTCTTTGATGGTGGGAACACAAAACATTACAGTCACTTTGGAAGACAGTTTGGTCTTTTTTTTTTTTTTTATAAAACTAAACATACTCTTACCATCCAATCCAGAAATTATGCTTCTTGCTTTTTACCCAAATAAGTAAAAAATGTTCACACAAAATCTTGCACATAGATATTTATATCAGTTCTGTTCATAACTGCTCACTTGGAAGTGAGCAAGGTGTCCTTCAGCAGCTGAGTGGGTACATCTAGATAATGGAATATTTATCAGACTAAGAAGAAATGAGCTATGAAGGCATGAAAAGAGTTGGAGTAAACTTAAATATATATTACCAAATGAAAGAAGCTCATCTTCCAAGGCCACACTCTATGAATCTAACTATATGACATTCTGGAAAAGACAAAACTATGGAGACAGGAAGATCAGTGGTTGCCAGGATTTGGGGGAAAAGAGGGATGAATAGCTGAGGATGGAAGGCTTTGAGGGTAGTAAAATTATGCTGTATGATACGTACTGGTGGACACTTGAGGTCCCCCAGTTCAATTTGCAAACTCATCCCAGAAAAAGTGCCACATGTCTCATTGCTAAATATCACTACAGTCACCTTTGAAGTACTCCCCTTGAGAAGCTATGTACTAGTTGAACCTTCAAAGTACTTTTTCTAGAACTAGTTTGTGAACTCAATTGTCTGACTTCATACAACAGCAGCTCTGATGGCCATTCCAGAAAAAGAGCTCCAAAATTGCTTTGAAGTGTGGACTAGAAGTTGGCATTGGTGCCCTGCTTCCCAGGGGGAGTGCTTTGAAAGTGATGACAGTCATATTCAGCAATGAGGTATGTAGTACTTTGTCTAGGATGAGTTTGTGAACTTAATTGTCTGACCACACATGTGAATTATACATATGTCCAAATCCATAGAATTTATAAAACCAAGGGTGAGTACGCACTTTAGCTAACAATCATGTGCCAGTAGGGGAGGTTATACATGTGTGGGGGCAGGGAGTACATGAACTAACTCTGTACCTTCCTCTCAATTTTCTATAAACCTAAAACTGCTCTAAAAAAATTAAGTCTTAAAAGAGTGGGTGTTATATTTTGTAGGCAATGTTCTTACTAGTGAGTCCCCATCCATCTATGACAGGGAATAAGCCTCTACCCATGGAGGTGAGTGTCTGCGATTCCATCTCACATCAAGGACCCGCACTCTGTTTGGTCTTACTGAATTATTTTTATAGTGATGCGCTGCACCTGAGGTGTGAGAACATCTGGATAAAGCCTTGTACTCATCCAAGTACCAAGCAGGGGGATGTGGGTATTGGACTCTGAAGGTCAAACTTTGGCTCATCTGAATGCATTATTTAAACAAAAATATTCTTTGGAAGGAAAGATCAGGACCATTCAACACTGACGTGAAATTCTGTGGAATACTCCTTCAAAAGCCACCTGTAAGAAATGCAGCTTTGAAGAGAAAATGTAAAGGAATTAGGGAGCACTGTGCTCGGGTGCTGTTCCTGATGGTACTTGGACTAAGTCCAAGTGAGGCAACCCAGCAAGCTTGCTTCCTGACACTGAGGGAAACCATGGCCAGTGAGAGCTGGTTGGCTTTTTATAAGGTTTTGAAATAATGCCGAGTTTTACTTTGATAGGGAAAAGAATGGTCAGTTTTGCTCCATGATCTCTGACTTAATCCTCTACCCCCTGACAAGGACAAGGAGGTGCTTCTATCTGTACAGAAGTTTTCCAAGGATACAAGTTTGGGGAAAATGCATGCATAGGTAGCTACTACATTCAAAAATAGATTCTAGGGAGGCGCCTGTGGCTCAAGGAGTAGGGTGCCGGCCCCATATACCGGAGATGATGGGTTCAAACCCAGCCCCGGCCAAAAAAAAAAATAGATTCTGAGCACAGACTATGTTCCTCTTAAACTTCTGCATTTCTTTATTTTCTCCTTAAACTTTTTAATCTGGAAAGGAATGGAGGACAATTACTTATAGGACAACACTTAGGGTGCTCTCTATAACAGTTCGTTTTTGTTGTTGATGTTAATTTGACTAAGGTGGAAAATAAAGGAATAATATAATATAAATCAGTTAAAAGGGAATGGCTGGATGTCTGTGCAGGCTGAGCCTCCTACCCAAAGCTGTATGCAGGTAGCCAGGTCTTACAGACAACACTACTGATGACAACACTGAGTCTTTAGCACTAAAATTAGTCTCCTGCTATAGGTAAAGACACACTGTGACCTGTGGGCACATGAAAAACACTACAGTCACTGTAGCCGAAGGATATGACCTAATAATCACGGTCATATCAGAAAGGAATATGGTGGAACCTCCACAGTTGGCCACCTCCCTACACCAACCACCTCCTTAAGTTGACCAAATTCTCATAGACTCGACATGGACCACATGTACATATCAGTATGGCAGGCCTCGTTCCTTATGTTGACCACCTCTGTATGTTGTTATGGTCCCTTGGATGGTCAACTTACAGAGGATCTACCATATTCTAATCAAAGACATATATAGTATTCATATGTTAATCCCTTTTTGAAAGAATAATACAGTAGAGCCTCTGTAAGTTGACCATCCAAGGGACCGTAACAAAGTGGTCAAAATACAGAGGGGCCAAAATTTGGAATGAGGTCTACTGTAGTGACACATACCTGAGGTGGATGGCTAGACTATGAAAATTAGGTCAATGTAAGGAGATGGTCAACTGTAGAGGTTCTGGTGTAATTCTTGCCTACCTTGTCTTTATTGAAGGTAATTTGTATCACTGATTGATTAGGGATATGAAGATTAAAGTAGTTCTGACTAACATGACCAGAGCTTACACAATCTCAGGTAGTGTTTAAATACAATGGACAATGGATCTGAAATAGATTATGCCCTTCATTCTCGTCACCTTTTTTTCCCAAGGGATTAGGTGTAGGCAAATGTAATTTTCTGTACTTGTTCCTGGAGATGATGGCATCTAACCCACACGATGAGGGAACTGCAGAACAAGGGGATAGAAAAATGGCTGGGACGGAGGAAGAGAATACCTGTACTCTCAGGCAAAATGATTGTGGTTTGGAGCAGTGTAATATAATTTTCATGGGCCCACTATTTTCTGAATATTAATTTAAAGGCTGAGCAAAAAGATTTGAGTTTACACAAAGTAATTTAGTGATTCTGTCATCTGAATGGTCAGTTGCTTCTTATGTCACTTCACTTCTTTTGCTATTCTTATAATAATAGTGCTGTGTTTTGCCCACACATATTATAGACTGTGCATATATGGTGTATACTGATGTAAAGGGCAGGTAAGGGCGATGTCTTCAGAGTTAAAGTTCGGATCCCACTGCTGCCAAGTCTAGGATGTTTAATTTTGTGTAACTTTTCCATTCTGACTGTTTCATTTCTTTGGTCTATGGTGACTGCATTGGGTTGCTTGTTCAGGCGCAGGAGTCCCGAGTCCCAGGCCCCGTGCAATGGGAAAGTAGCCTTTCCTGTGGCAGGCCCGGTAAGGTTAAGCACAGGCAGTCAGCTGTTCAAAGTCCAGCAGGGTAACACTTAGAAGTATCTGTATGCCAAAGTATATTTTTTAAAACTCATTCTATTTATAATCACTAATCCGTTGTCTCAAGGCTGTTAGACACTGCCCTTTTTTTGAAAGCTCTTCTTTTGAGGGCTGATATAAGAACCAAAGTTTCAAAACATCATAGAAGCCATTCGTTTTCCTAGCTATCAGCTTTAGAGTTAGTTTTAATAGTGGCTGTAAAGCTGCACTAGCCACAGCAAGCTATGGCTAATTCAAACCAAATTTGGTGTGATTATATCATTAAACCACAATTGTCTACCTTCACACACTCTTCAGTTGACAGTAATAAAAATCAGAATACTTTTTTAAAAAAATAAGAAATGGAAAGCCCTTTAAAATGGTCTCATTATGGTGAAGCATTCCCAGAAAATACCTTTATCTGCATTTCCCCAGTAGAAAACACAGATCAATGCTGAATCAAAATGTGAAAAAAGTTCCCAGAAGTCAGAATGTTTAACTCCTGGATGAGTGTTCACAACATTTAGTGCAACTAAAGAGGAAATTCAACAAAAGCACAATTTTATAATCTTATTATGCTAATATTATATTTATTTTTATATTATGGACAAATTCTTTTTCTAAAAAGAATTACTATTTGTGTTAAAGGTAAAAAGTAAACACCATTCTTGAAGCACTAGCAAAGCCTAAGTTAACCTTGAATAATTGTGTCGTATTGTTTTAATCAGATCTAAATGCTCCTTAACTTTCTCCTCCTTGTCTCCACTTTAGAGATAAAGTTCCACCTAGCCATGTGTGACATGGTCAATTTCTAGAGCTGCTCGGGCCAAGGGAAATGCAAGAAAAAGAAGACTCTGAGGAGAGGCATGGCCCTATTCAGACCAAATTATCAGAATGTTCCTTCTCCTCTCTTGCATCTTTGCACTGAGCGCCATTAATGCCTTGTAACCTCAAGAGGCAGCCTGCACTAGATGGGGATTCTGCTCCCAAGGTACTGGGTGATTGTGTTGTGAGATATTTGCAGAGAGGTTTATTTTGGGCCTGGTGAAATTAGCATCTTTGTTTACAAGAAAACCATCTCACTGATCAAGTTAAAGTACCTACCCAATAACCAGCATTTCTTAGGCTTTTATGTTGCCCTTAATTAGACTCTTCAGAGTTAATTAGGGGAACAAATGGTACTTTTTGTTCTTTTAAGTCCCCTTTAACAGCTTTCTCACACATAAAACGTTCCCACGTTTATAGGTAGGTTGGCCTCTGCTTTAATCCCACTGGTTAACTGCTCATTGGTTAACTCCTCCTTCACTCACAGAGAGAAATCCACTTTATTTTCTTGGGTGCCTTTGATTCCCCCCTTTTTTCTTCTAATTTTCAACCATTAATATGGCTTATTTTTAGATACAAAATTATTCATTAAATATTTTTTGTTCTCGTTTGGGAACAGCGTTTTGCTCAAGGCTTAGAAACTGGTAAAACTAAATTAGTGGAACTCTGGCACAGGCAGGGAGATGAAGACAGCTTTTACCCTAGAAACTGCACAGAGAAATTATTTCTGCACACCCCTGTTCCTGGAGTTGGGGTGGTGGTGGTGTGGGATGTTAGCGGTGCTTTCCCTGGAATGAAAATAAAAACGATTGGCCTGATTTTGATACCTGTTAGAAGTTTGAATATTTTTCTTTATTTGTGGTTAATAAAGGGCTATTGCATACAGAAAGCTGGCTCTCGGAACAATAAGTGAGTCCCAAGGATGAGAGATTTTTCAGCCATGGTGTCTGTCTGCTTTGTGCCCCTAATGGTAATCTAAGACTATTAGAAGTGAACCGAGTAACTGAAAAATAGTCTTTGCATTAGAGCAGGAGTCTGTCACTCTTCCTGGTAACCCTGCCGAGAGCTACACATCAAAGCCACCACACTGTGCTAATAGTGTCACTTATCCCGCAGCCTCTACACTGTCCCATATGCAGTTACCATGCAGGGGGTGTGCACATGAGGGTGAGCGGGGAGTAGACAATGTGCTAGAAGAAGCCATGGGGGATCAACCGAACGTGATTTATCACCTCTCATCCTTGCAATGGAAAACATTTAGGAGGAGCGAATAATTGAGGTCTTTCAGAAATACGTTTTTATCGGGAAAAGAAAGTCCTTGAATTAATCAGAAACCTAAAAGTGGAGGAATAAAAGTAATTTTTAAAGAAAGTTTTGTTATAGTTGTGTAATTGGAAGACAGAGATTAAAGCTTTAAAACACTGTTCTTAAAATTGCTTTTTTTGGATTATATGCCTGAAGGAATGTCAAAGAAAAATGCCTACATAGTTGTTTTTGCATATGGCAATCATGATCACAGGTAACAACCTAACTCAGTACTGTTTTTATTAAACTGAGAGCAATCAGTGATAGTATTAATATCTATCTTGCACTGTCTTCCTTAGCAGGCTCATATTGCCTTTTTGTTTTGCCATTGTTGTTTGTGTATTTAGTAATCGCTGAACTGGACTGACAGGTGGGAGGCGGATTTTAGGGAGCAGTGGGACATGTCCCACCTGCCACAGTGGGCCAGGTGGCCCCTCTGTGGCCTGAGGGGAGTTCTACAGCGTGACTGGTCCCCACTTCCGGATCCTGCAAAGCCTTGTCTCAACAGCATCTTTATTTCTAGGTAATGTGTTCAACTGTTCTCTTAGGACCTGAGCTGGCTGTAACTGCTTCTTCTAGTGTCTTTAATGTACTCAGCCCTACTATGAAGCTAATCTATAGCTTTCATATGAAGGCTAAAACCCAGTTATAGCACAAGAAATGGGGAGGGGGGAGGATGGGTGGAGGGAGGATGATTGGTGGGATTACACTTACGGTGCATCTTACAAGGGTCAAGTGAAAATTACTAAAGGTAGAATATAAATGTCTTCTTATAGTGATTAAAAGGCCATGAAGGCTATGTTAAATAGTTCAATGAAAATATTTCAGATTGTATATGAAGTCAGCACATTGTGCCCCATGATTTCAGCAATGTACACAATTATGATTTAATAAAAATTAAAAAAAAAAAAAGACTCAGCTGAGTGAGCCCTAACTGGATTACAAGGAAGATCTGTTTGCAGCCATGGAGATAGATACACTGATATGGAATTGCCTGTGATGAGATGTATGTACCTGTGTTTAGATGGAGTTACTTACAGAGTCTATGCTGTTGTGGATTTACCTGTGCTGAGAAAGAGAATTGTGCCCACTTCCAGATACCTGGACTGTCACCGAATCATCTTTGTGGAGATGAATTGGACGGGCAGAGATAGTTCTATTATGATAGCTAGACCTGTGCTGAGTGGATATACAGTTGCTGAATTGGAGATTGAGAGAATGATATGGAAATACTAACTGGAGCTGGAAATACCTATAGAGATCCTAGGGAACAGATTGGCTGAGATTGTGATACCTGTGCACAGGTGTATATACATGGAATGAGTGAGACTAACCTTTGCAATAATGGAATTCTTTTTGCAGCCATGGAGATATGTATGTACACCGGCTTGGAATTACATTTGCTGAGATGTTTGTACCCGTGTTTAGATGGAGTTACTTAGATTGAGCTGATGTGGATATACCTGTGCTGAGATGGAGAGTTGTGCTGAATTCCAGATACCTGAGTGGCACCATAAATGGAATTGGACATGCAGAAAAAGTTTTCTTATCACAATGGATAAACCTGTGTAAGGTGAATATACAATTGCTGAGTTGGAAATTATGGGAAGGAGATAGACATACCTACCTTGAACTGGAGATACCTATGCTGAGTTTGACAACCCAGGATTACCAGTAGTTCTCAACCTTCCTAATGCCATGACCCTTTAATACAGTTCCTCGTATTGTGGTGACCCCCCAACCATAGCAACAAAAATAATTTTATGTTCTTGTACCCTCAATGAATCCCCAACAATAAAAAAAATAATAATTTTATGGTTGGGGGTCACCACAACATGAGGAACTGTATTAAAGGTTTGCAGCATTAGGAGGGTTGAGAACCACTGGCTTAGATGGAGTTCCATGCTCTGAGATGGGAGATTCTGGGGCACAGATGTATGTAAAGTGGCTGAGATAGTGATCACCGTCCAGAGGTGGATATACCTGGGCTGAGTGAGATCTACCTTAGTCATAAGGGAGTTCTATTTGTAGCCATGCAGATACATACACTGACTTTGAATTACCTCTACTGAGATGAATGTATCTGTGTTTGCATTACTTACAGATTCTGAGCTGATGTGGATATAGCTGTGCCCATAGGGAGATTTATGCCCCGTTCCAGATACCTGGGCTGTGATGGAATCGTCTGTGTGGAGACTGAACTGGGGGTGCAGAGACAGAGGTTTCTTATCACAATGGATATATCTGTGCTGAGTGGATATACAGTTACTTAGTTGCAGTAACAAGATGGATATACAAGCCTGGAGCTGGAGACACCTACGCTGAGTTTGACAAACACGGTTTATGGAGCTCCATGCTAATGATGGAGATCCTAGGATGCAGATGGATGCTCAGCAACTGAGTTGCTGATATCTCTCCAGAGGTGGATACACCTGGGCTGAGCGAGACCTACCTGATCATAATGGAGTTCTATTTGTAGCCATGGAGATATGTGTGCTGCTATGGAGTTACATGTACTGAGATGGATATACCTATGTTTTGAAGGAGTTACTTACAGTGACATACCATATTCTGAGCCAATGTGGATATACCTGTGCCAAGATGGAGAGGAGTGCTGAGTTTCTGACAACTCCCTGTGAGGGCATCAACTGTGTGCTGATACAAATAGCCTTACAGAGATGGAGTTTCCTTTCCTTGGTGGACTTACTTGTGCTAAGGTGGATATATAGTTGCTGACATGGAGATTGTGGGTCTTACCTCAATAACCTGCCTATAAATGGAAATTCCTATGCTGAGTTTGACAACCTTGGCTGATATGGACTTCCCTGACCTGAGCTGGAGATTCCTGGGTAAAGTGGCTGAGGTGCAGAGACCAGTCCAGAGCTGGCTATTGCTGGGCTGAGTGAATCCTACAGGGTTACAATGGAGATCTTTTTATAGCCATGTGGATACATACACTGATATGGAATTACCTGTGCTGAGATATACATATCTGTGTTTAGATGGAATTTCTCAGCTGATGTGGATATACCTGTGCCAAGACTGAGAATTACTATGAGTTCCAGTTACCTGGGCTATGACCAAATCATCTGTGTGGAGATGGAATTGGGTGGGCAGAGATAGTTTTCCAATCGCAATGGATATACGTGTAATGAGTGGCTATACAGATTCTGAATTGGAGATGGAGGGAATGAGATGGATATACCTAACTGGAGCTGGAGACACCTATGCTGAGTTGGACAACCAGGACTGAGATGGCGTTCCATGCTCTGAGATGGAGATCCTGGGGTGCAGATGTACGTCAAATGGTGACATGGTGATACCTGTCCAGAGGTGGAGATACCTGGGCTGAGCAAGAGCTACCTTTGTGATAATGGTGTTCTGTTTGTGGACAGGGGGATTTGTACACTGACTTGGAATTGCCTCTGCTGAGACGTATATACCTGCGTTTGGATGGAGTTACTTACAGATTCCGAGCTGATGTGGATATACCTGTGCCGAGGCAGAGAGTAGCATCCAGTTCCAGATACCTGGGCTGGGACGGAAATGGAATTTTTCGTGCAGAGATACAGTTTTCTTATCTTAATGGATACACCTGTGGTGAGTGGATGTACAGTTACTGAGTTGGAAATTAGGAGAATGAGATGGGTAGACCTACCTGGAGCTGGAGATTCCTATGCTGAGTTGAACAACCCAGACTGAGATGAAGTTCCATGCTCTGAGATGGAGATCCTGGGGTGCAGATATATGTAAAGTGGCTGAGATGGTGATACTTGTCCACTGATATGCCTGGGCTGAGTGACACCTACCTGATCATAAATGAAGTTCTATTTGTAGCCATGGAAATAATGTGCTGCTATGGACTTACCTGTGCTGAGATAGACATACCTGTGTTTTGATGGAGGCTTTTACAGAGTCATAACATATTCCGAGCCAATGTGGATATACCTGTGCCAAGACTGAGAGGAGCGCCGAGTTTCTGGTACCTGTGTACAGATAGAAATGGCCATAAAGAATGAGTTTTTCTCTTCTCAAATAATATACCTGTGCTAAGATGGATATACAGTTACTAAAGTGGAGATAGTGGGGCTTACCTGGATATACCTGCCTGGAGGTGAAGATTCCTATGCTGACTTGGACAACCAGGGCTTAGATGGAGCTGCACTCTGTAAGATAGAGATACTAGGACATCGAAGGATGTAAAGATGCTGAGATGGTGATACCCGACCAGAGGTGGAAATACCTGCCCCGAGTGATACCTACCTTGGTCATAATGGAGGCCTATTTGTAGCCAAGGAGATGTGTGCACTGCTATGGAATTACCTGTGCTGAGATAGATACACCTGTGTTTCAGTGGAGTTACATACAATGTCATAGCATATTCTGAGCTGAGGTGGATGTACCCCTATAGAAAAGAGTGCCTATATTCTGATAACCTGGGCTATTTTGGAGTCATATGCGTGCTGTTAGCAATGACCACACAGAAATGGAGTTTTCTTTATCAATGGATATACTTGTGTAAGGTGGATATTAAGTTGGTGACGTGGAGATTGTGGGGCTTAGCTGGATATACCTTCATGGAGCTGGATATTCCTATGCTGAATTTGACAACCTGGGCTGATATGGAGTTCCCCGCTCTAGGATACAGATTCCAGATTGGAGGTGAATGTAAAGTGGCTAAGATGGAGATACCTATCCAGAGTTGGATATTAACTTGGCTGAGTGAGCCCTACCTGGGTTAGAATGGAGTTCTGTTTGCAGCCATGGAGATCTGTGCACTGATATGGAATTACCTGTGCTGAGATGTATGTACCTGTGTTTCGATGGAGTTAATAAGATTCTGAGCTGCTATGGATGTAACTGTGCTAATGCAGAGAGGTGTACCAAGTTCCAGATACCTGGGCTGTGACAGAATCATCTGTGCAGAGATGAAATCGAGGGTGCAGAGATAGAGTTTTCTTAATAAAATGGATATGGCTATATTGAGAGGATATACAGTTACAGATATGGAGATTGTGGGAATGAGAGGGATACACCTGCTTGGAGCTGGACATACCTAAGCTGAGTTTCACAACCTGGGCTGATGTGCAGTTCACTGAATTGAGATGGAGATCTCTAGGTGTACTAAAAGTTGCTGAGCTGGAGAGTTGGTTGTACCTATGCTGAGACCACCCTACCTGGGATATTATGGAGTTCTATTTGCAGGCACAGTTATATGAGGTCTTAAATGGACTTACCCAAATTGATACGTAGATAGGTGAGCGTAGATGGAGTTATTTATAGTGAAGGTGGACACAGCAGTGCAAAGACAAAATGCAGACTCGAGTTCTAGATACTTGGGCTACAACAGAGTCATATTTGCATAGATAGAACATTGCAGAGATGGAGTTTGCTTTTTTTGACACATATACCTGTACTAATATGGATATACAGTTTCTATAAGAAAGATTGTAGGGCTTACATGGATATACCTTCCTGGAGCTGGAGATAGAAAGGCTGTGTTTGACAACTTGGGTAGATGGAGTTCCCGGGCCTCAAATGGATGTTAAGTGGCTGAGAGGGACATACCTGTCCAGAGGTGGATATCAGAAGGCAGAGTGAGACATATCTCAATCATAAAGGAGTTCTATTAGTAGCCATGGTGATACATGAGTGGCTAAGGATTTACCTGTGCTGAGCTAGATATACTTCTGTTTGTGTTTTGAAGGAGTTACTTACACTGCCATAGCATATTCTTTTTTTTTTTTTTTTTTTTACCATATTCTGATCCAATGTGGATATGCCTGTGCCAAGACTGAGAAAAGTGCTGAGTCTTTGATAACTGGATTGTGAGGGAGATAAAATGGCCATACAGAAATGGAATTTTCTTTTCTCGGTGGCTTTACCTGTGCTAAGGTGGATATACAGTTGCTGACATGGAGATTTGGGGGCTTGCCTGGATATACCTGCCAGGAGATGGAGATTTCTATGCTGAGTTTAGTCAACCCGGCTGATAAGGAGTTCTTTGGGCTGGGATGGAGATTCCAGAGTGGAGGTGAATGTAAATTGGCTGAGATGCAAACACCCATCCGGAGGTGGATATTACTCGGTTGATCGAGTCCTACCTGGGTTACAATGGAGATCTGTTTTGAGCCATGGAGATACGTATACTGACATGGAATTACCTGTGTTGAGATGTATGTACCTGTGTTTAGATGGAGTTACTTACCGATTCTGAGCTGATGTGAATATACCTACGCCAAGATGGATAATTGCACCAGGTTCCAGATACCTGGGATGTGACTGAATCATCTGTGTGGAGACAGAAATGTGCGTGCAGAGATAGAGATTTCTAATCACAAAGGATATAGCTGTGCTGAGTGGATATACAGTTGCTGGGATGGAGATTGCGGGAATGAGATGTTTGTACCTTCCTTGAGCTGGAGATACCTACGCTGAGTTTGACAACAGGATTAGATGGAGGTCCATGCTCTGAGATGGAGATGCTGGGACACTGATGGATGTTAAATGGCCGTCATGGTGTGATACCTGTCTAGAGATGGATACAAATGGGTTGAGCAAAGACCTTCCTTTTCATTGTGGAGTTACATCTGTACTCATCTAGATACTTGCCCTTTTACAGAATTACTTGTGCTGAGACAGATATACCTGTGTTTCTATGGAGTTCCTTACATTGACATAGTATATTCTGAGCTGATGAGAATATACCTGTGCCAAGACTGAGAGGAACACAGAGTCTCTGATACCTGGATTATGAGGAAGTCATCTGTGTGCAGATAGAAATGGCCATACAGAGATGGGGTTTTCTTTTCTCTGGATTTACCTGTGCTGAGGTGGATAAACAGTTGCTGACATGGAGATTGTGGGGGTTACCTGGATATACCTGCCTGGAGATGGAGATTCCTATGCTGAGTTTGGGCTGATATGGAGTTCCCAGAGCTGACATGGAGATTCCTGAGCAGAGTGAATGTAAAGTGGCTGAGATAGAGAGACCAGTCCAGAGCTGGCTATTGCTGGGCTGAGCGAGCTCTGCAGGGTTCCAATGGAGATCTGTTTATAGCCATGGAGATACATACACTGATATGGAATTACCTGTGTGAGATGTATATACCTGTGTTTAGATGGAGTTACTTACAGATTCTGAGCTGATGTGAATATACTGTGCCAAGATGGAGAATTACACCAAATTCCAGAAACCTGGACTGTGACTGAATCATATATGTAGAGATGGAATTGGGTGGGCAGATATAATTTTCTAATCACAGCGGATATACGGTAATGAGTGGATATACAGTTACTGAGTTGGAGATTGAGGGGATGAGAGGGATATACCTAAGTGGAGATGGAGACACATTGAGTTGGACAACCAGGGCTGAGATGGAGTCCCATGATCTGAGATGGAGATCCCTGGGTGCAGATGTATATACACTGAGATGGTGACAGCTGATGTATATACAGCTGAGATGGTGACAGTGGTCCAGAGATGGATATTCCGGAGGGGAGTGACACCTGCCTTTGTCATAATGAATTTGTTTTTGTAGATATGCAGACCTGTACACTGACTTGGAATTGCCTCTGCTGAGATTTATATACCTGTGTTTAGATGAAGTCACTCATGGATGCTGAGCTGATGTGGATATACCTGTGCCAAAATGGAGAGTTGCACCGAGTTCCAGATACCTGGACTGTGACAGAATCTTCTGTGCGGAGACAGGAGTGGATGTGCCGAGACAGAGATTTTTTTTATCACATTGGCTATACCTGTGCTGAGTGGACATACAGTTGCTGAGTTGCAGATGAGGGATTGAGAGGGATATACCTGCCTGGGGCTGGAGCACCTACACTGAGTTTGACAACTAGAGTTCTGTGCTCTGACATGGGAGATCCAGGGACACAAATGGATGTTACGTGGCAGAGATGGTGCTATCAGTCCAAAGGTGGATATACCTGGGCTGAATGATATAACTGGGTCATAATGGAGATCTGTTTGTAGCCATGGAGATACATACACTGATATGGAACTACTTGTGCTGAGATGTACACACCTGTGTCAAATGGAGTTACAGATTCTGAGCTGGTGTGCATCTACCCGTGACGAGACAGGGAATTTCACAGAGTTCAACATATCTGAGCTATGATGGAATCATCTGTGTGGAGACAGAAATGGGCATGCAGAGATATTTCTAATCACAATGGATAGGCCTTTGCTGAGTGGATAAACACTTGCTGAGTTAGAGATTGTGGGAATGGGATGGATACCTACCTGGAGCCGAAGATACCTTCGCTGATATTGACAAACAGGGTTTAATGGAGGTCCTTGCTCTGAGACAGAGATCCTGGGACACTGATGGATGTTAAGTGGCTGACATGGTGATACCTGTCTAGAGGTGGATATACCTGAGTTGAGCAAGACCTGCCTTTTTATTATGGAGTTACATTTGTACTCACTTAGATACATGTGCTGCTATGGAATTACCTGTGCTGAGATGGGTTTACCTGTGTTTTGATGGATTTCCTTACAGTGCCTAGCATCTTCTGAGCCATTGTGGATATACCTGTGCCAAGACTGAGAGGAGCGTGAGCCTCTGATCATAGGATTGTAAGGGAGTCATCTGTGTGCCGATATGAATAGCCATACAGAGATGGAGTTTTCTTTTCTTGGTGGATTTACCTGTGCTAAGGTGGATATACAGTTGATGACATGGAGATTTGGGGGCTTACTTTAATACACGTGCCTGGACATGGAGATTCCAATGCTAAGTTTGACAACCTGGGCTGATGTGGAGTTCCCTGAGCTGGGATGGGAATCATGGAGATTCCAGAGTGGAGGCGAATGTAAACTGGCTGAGATGGAGATACCTATACAGAGGTGGATATTACTTGGTTGAGTGAGCCCTACCTGGTTTACAATGGAGATCTCTTGGCAACCATGGAGCTACATGCACTTATATGGAATTACCTGTGCTGAGATGTTTGTATCTGTGATTAAATGGAGTTACTTACAGATTCTGAGCTGATGTGGATATAACTGTGCCAAGGTGGATAATTGCACCAAGTTCCAAATATCTGGGATGTGACCAAATCTTCTGTGTGGAGATGGAATTGGACAGGCAGAGATAGTTTTCTTATCACAATGGATATACCTGTGCTGAGTGGATGGAGATTTTGGGAATGAGATGGATATTCTCTCTAACTAAAGCTGGAGATACATATGCTGAGTTGGACAACCAAGGATCAGATGGAGTTCCACGCTCTGAGATGGAGATCCTGGTGCACAGATGTATGTAAAGTTTCGTAGATGATGATAGCTGTCCAGAGGTGGACATATTGGAGTGGAGTGAGATCTGCCTTTGTCATAATTGACTTCTATTTGTAGCCATGCAGATCTGTACACTAACTTGGAATTACCTCTGCTGAGATTTTTACACCTGTGTTAAAATGGAGTGACTTAGATTAGGAGCTGATGTGGATATACCTTTCTTGAGATGGAGAGTTGCACACAGTTCCAGATACCTAGGCTGTGACACAATCTCCTGTGCAGAGACAGAAATGGGCATGCCAAGATAGAGGTTCCTTATCACAATGGATATACAATTGTTGACTTACAGACATGGCAATAAGATGGATATACCTGCGTATAGCTGGAGATACCTACTCTAAGTTTGACAACCAGGTATAGATGGAGTTCCATGCTCTGAGATGGGAGGTCCAGGGACACAAATGGATGTTAAGTGGCAAAGATGGTGATACCAGTCCAGAAGTGGATATGCCTGGGCTGAATGATATAACTGGGTTATAATGGAGATCTGTTTGTAGCCATGGAGATACATACACTGATATGGAATTACTTGTGCTGAGATGTACACACCTGTGTTTAGATGGAGTTATAGATTCTGAGCTGGTGTGCAGCTACCCATGCCGAGACAGGGAATTTCACAGAGTTCAACATATCTGAACTATGACGGAATCATCTGTGTGGAGACAGAAAGGGGCATGCAGAGATAGATACTTCTAATCACAATGGATATGCCTTTGCTGAGAGGATATACAGTTGGTGATTTGAAGATTTTGGGAATGAGATATATAGCTAACTACAGCTGGAGATACCTACTCTGAGTTTGTCAAATAGGGTTAGATGGAGGTCCTTGCTCTGAGATAGAGATCCTGGGACACTGATGGATGTTAAGTGGCTGACATGGTGATGTCTGTCTAGAGGTGGATAAATCTCAGTTGAGCGAGACCTTCCTTTTCATTATGGAGTTATATTTGTAGTCATCTAGATGCATGCGCTGGAATGGACTTGCCTATGCTGAGATAGGAATACCTGTGTTGCTAAGGAGTTACTTACAGTGCCATAGCATCTTCGGAGCCGATGTGGGTATACTTGTGCTGAGACTGAGAGGAACACCAAGTCTCCAATAACTGGATTGTGAGGGAGTCATCTGTATGCAGATAGAAATGGCCTACAGCGATAGAGTTTTCTTTTCTCATTGGATTTACCTGTGCTAAGGTGGATATACAGTTGCTGACATGAAGATTTGGGGACTTACCTGGAGATTCCTATGTGAGGTGGGTAACCTGAGCTGATGTGGAGTTCTCTGAGCTGGGATGGAGATTCCAGAGCAGAGATGAATGTAAAATGTGTGACACGGAGGTACTTACCTAGTGGTGGATATTACTCGGCTGAGTGAGCCCTATAGGGTTATGATGGAGATCTGTTTGGAGCCATGAAGATACACATACTGATATGGAATTCCCTGTGCTGATATGTATGTACCTGTGTTTAGATGGAGTTACTACAAATTGTGAGCTGATGTGGATATACCTGTGCCAAGACAGATAATTGCACCGAGTTCCAGATAACGAGGATGTGTCCGAATCTTCTGTGTGGAGATGGAATTGGACGGGCAGAGATAGTTTTCTTATCACAATGGATATACCTGTGCTGAGTGGATGGAGATTTTGGGAATGAGATGGATATACCTAACTATAGCTGGAGACACCTATGCTGAGTTGGATAACCAGTGCTGAGATGGAATTCTATGCTGTGAGATGACTGAATCTTCTGTGTGGAGATGGAATTTGATGGACAGAGATAGTTTTCTTTTTTTTTTGGTAATTTTGGACCAGGGCCAGGTTTGAACCCACCACCTCCGGTATATGGGGCTGGTGTCCTATTCATTTGAGCCACAGGTACCGCCCAAGATAGTTTTCTGATCACAATGAATATACTTGTGCTGAGAGGATGGAGATTTCGAGAATGAGATGGATATACCTAACTGGAGCTGGAGTTACCTACTCTGGGTTGGACAACCAGTGCTGAAATGGAGTTCTATGCTGTGAGATGGAGTTTCTGGGGTGCAGATGGATGTCAAGTGGCTGAGATGGTGATCTGTGTCCAGAGGTGAATATACCTGGGCTGAGTCAGACCTATCTCTGTCCTAATGGAATTGTGATTGTAGCCATGGAGATTTGTACAGTGAGTTGAAATTACCTCTGCTGAGATGGATGTACCTGAGTTTAGATGGAGTAACATGCTGCTGTGGATATACCTCTGCCGACATGGAGAGTTGTGCCAAGGTGCAGATAGCTGGGCTGGGGCAGAAATGGAATTGAGGATGCCAAGATACTGTTTTCTTAACACAATGGTATACCTGTGCTGAGTGGATGTACAATTGCTGAGTTGGAAATTATGAGAATGAGAAGGATATACCTACCTGGAGCTGGAGATTCCTATGCTGAGTTGGACAACCAGGGCTGAGATGGAGTTCCATGCTCTGAGATGGAGATCCTGGG